>PVIH01005923.1:53504-81561 GCA_004025045.1 Sigmodon hispidus | reverse complement strand
CCTTCTAAAGCCAGGCAGTATGATTCTTACTATAGACCTCCCCAGAAAACTAGATTCTTAGAACTATAAGTAGGGAACATTCTAACTATTATGAAACAAATCATTACATATAGAGATCTCAGGGCTGGAGAGATGGCTCAGTAGTTAATAACACTGGCTGCTTTTCCAGAAGACCCAGGTTCCAGTCTCAGCACCTGTATAGCACCTCACAACAGCCTGAAACTCCAGTCCCAGGAGATTCAACATTCTCTTCTGGCCTCCTCAGACACCAGACACACACAGAGTGCATTCATACCCGTAGACAAAATACCCAATACATAAAATAATATTAAGAAAATATCACTGCTTTCCTTACATTGCTACTCTGCAGCAGTGAGCACTCTTTTCTGGCTAGATCCTTCAAGGACTGGACTCTACAAGTGCCATGTATTATTCTCAAGCACCAAATTGTCTGTCTGATAAGTACAGAATGGATCCTTTACAACACCCACATAAGCAATTCAGGGCTTTGCTTTCTCCATCTGTTGGTGATTTCTGGGCTGTGGTACCATTTGTTTTGAGGATTCATGAAACTATCAGGATGCTGACTGCTGGATCATTCATTCTCCACTTTTATTTCATTAGACTTTATTTTGTTGCATTGCAAATTCAGAATAGCAAAGATTGACAGGTTCATCTGTGATGACAGAAATGTCTCTTCAGAGAAAGTGTCTGAGAGGGCAGAGATCACAAATACTAATTATTTGTAGGTGTGTGTCTTATGAGCCACCTGACATGGGTGCTTGAACAAATCTGGGTCCTTTGCAGATCAGCAAGTGCTCTTACCCACTGAGCCATCTCTTCTGCACTCCTGGTCTTCTTTGAGATTAAAGTCTCATTATGTAGCTTTGAAAGAGCCATCCTCTTGTCTCTGATTACCCAAAGCTATGATTACAAGCATGCACCATCATGCTCAATAAAAAGAGGGCTGCTCCAGATCTGAAAATTCTAGGTTCAATGCTCTTTATACTGGCAAAGTAATGGCTGCTGTTGGGGCATAGCAGCCTTGACACTGTAGTCTTGTTCTGGACAAGTCTTTTTTCAAATAATACTTTTTATATTTACATATTTGTGTGTATGTATGTTGGGGGTGTTGTGCACATGCCATGGTACTCATGTGGAGTTTAGAGGGCAAGTGGGGGAACCTGGTTCTCTTCTTCTATCATGTGGATCCTGTGGAACTGAACTCAGGTTCTCAGGCATGACAGTAAGTGACATTGTCTGCTGAACCACGTTACTGGCCTGTGATCTTTCACTGTTGTTTGAGACAGGGTCGAATCACCCAGGCAGGCTTCAAACATGGTATGGAACCAAGGTTGACACTGAGCTCTTGGTCCTAGTGCCTTCAATTTCCAGGTGCTAGGATTACAGGTGTGCTCCAGTGAGCTTTCCCAGGCAAGCCTTCAATATAATCAGCACCATCACAATGAACTGGGTGGATCCCTATTTAGACTAATATTTTGATTTGATGCACCTTTTAACCTGCTACTGGGAATTTCTCTATAATTCTTACAAAGCTGACAGTATTTGGTTGGGTAATTATCTTTATCGTCCTCAATTAATGCTAGGGTGCCAGCATTCTATACTAGGAACTTGCCTTTTCTAAACTTAAAAACAGCCTTGTGACTTGGGATGAGTTTGAATACCATTTGAGCTAAAGGTGTGATAACAGTTCTTAAATCCTAACAATGCTGAATTTCTCCTAGAAAGTATGAAATGTACACGGCAACACACTTAACACTTTAGGTGTAGTATGTTTGTTATTGTGGAATCTTTCATTTTCACTCTTTTTTTTCCCCTTTTTATCTGTAGGTGCAGGCATCCTACCGACATCCTGAATGTAATTTTATATTGTGTTTTGGAAACCTTGTTAACAATAGTCACAGAACTAAGCCCAAAGTGCAGTTCAAAACTTCCAAGGCCTGAATTAGGCAAGGTCCCACCCCAAACTTTGCACTCTGCTTTGTTTATACTACAAAAAGTACTGTCAATATTACCTGTAAGGCTCAGGTTCTCTTTGAGACAGGGTATTCCCATGTAGACCAGGCCTGGCCTTGAATCTAAGGAGAGCCATCTGCATCTGGCTCTCTAGTGCTGGGATTAAAAATGTGTGCCACAGGTCTGGCAAGCATGTCTTATCATTGTCAAAACATATCTAGAACCCATCTGGTTCTAATCTTCAGTGCTATATTCTGAGTTAAACCATGGAAACTGGATTCCTAGCACTGTTCTTTCAGTTCTGGTCTGGCTGTTTGCACCTTCAGTTTTCTAAGCCCCACACCTGGCTATTTTCAACACTGTATTTAGCAAATTTATGCCAGATTATTTTGTATTTCTCTTCATTTTACTAGGAGCACAGATCAAATCCTTGCAATGGCCTAAGCTCTTTACATCCACCAGCAGCACATATGCCTTCCTCTCCTCCTGCCGAAAGTTCCTGGAACTCACCAAGCATGACTCCAATGAAGAGCCTTGCAGGTAGTAAGTCTTGTCTGGAAAATAACTCAGGCATCCATGTGTTCTACTTCTTTGCTTTCTCCAAGTCTCTGACTAAAATACGAGAGGCCCTTTCTTATAACCCAGGTAAAGAGTCTGCGTGGTGTGTAGTGATGCAAGCTCCAACTTTCAGCACTGGAAAACTTATGCAGGAAGTCCCCAAGTTCTAGCCCAGTATGGGCTACATAAGAAATTTAAAGCCAGCTTGAGCTGTATAGTGAGAGACTGTTCAAAAAACCAAACCAAACCAAACGAAACCAAATCAAACCAAACCAAACGAACCAATTCTGAAGGTGTAGCATTTATTAACCGGAATTCCTTAATTCAATCTCCTCAATTCAGGACTCTGTTTAGGTTCCTTCCCTGCTCACATCATTTCATTTTCCTCAATTCTCGAATTTATGAAATTCTGCTCACACCTGGATGAGGCGTTAACGTAGGCTCAGAAAGGACAGCGCAGGTTCAAGGTGGCTCAGTATCAAGTGTCTGGAATGTAACCCAGGGCACCAGACTTTCCGGCCTGTAGCGGCTGTCTCAGTAAGGAGCCAACTGTACTTCTGAAGGATTGTCCCCTAAAAGGTAAAACTACAGGCTGCGAAGATCTCCCCAAGAGCAAAAAGTCTTCGCTGAGGTCTCCCCCCGACCGGTCCTCGGGGTCGCGAGGCACCGGATTTTAACAGAGAAAACAGTATTTTCCACAAGCGCCCCGAATCCCAAGTTTCTTGGTCGTTGGTGTGGCATAAGAGAGGCGCTCCGCAAACAGCAAAGTACTAGACAGACCTGGAGGATGCCTTGCAAACAATACCAGCATGAGGTAGGGAACAACTTGCTCACAATAGGCACCCATCAAAACCCGGACAGAAATGCCAAGTCTCCAGTCTTCTTCGCCCTGCAAACCGCGGCGTCCGGCGCACGACTTCCCGGAGGACAACCCAGGCCAGACCCGCCCCCAGGCCCCTGTCAGGCAGAAAGCGGACAAACGCCAGCACTTACCCAGTCGGCTACCACCGTGAGGTCGGGACCCACAGCCTGCCCGCCCACTCACCTGCGAGCACCCATGTTCCTCCTCTTCCTCGTCCGGAGGCGTCTGGAGAAGGACTTGGTGCGCCGACACCGCCCCCGCCCCCACAGTCGCCCCGCCTATTCATCACCGGAAATGCTCCCGCCCGGACTCTTTTTCTTGCCTTCTCAGCCCCACAGTATGGCGCCACTTCCGCTTGCGCCAGTTTCTTGAGTGCGCGCGGCGAGTCTTGGTCTCGAGAGCGCGCCAGGAGCGTCTCGGAGGCGGGAGCGCGCCTCGTAGATGACAACAAATTGGTCGCGGAGTGTCAGAGTCCCCTTCGCCGCCACCGCCTGCCCTCTGGCTCTCAGGCATACTCTCTCCGGACCGACAGAGCGATTCGGAAGCCTCGGGTCTGGGGCTCCGGGTTCCGCTCAGCTACCCGTTCCTGCCGGGCCTAGTGCGAGTGACGCGACGCGGGCCATGGAGTCGCCCTGAGGGACGGCGGCTCAGAACCGTCATGCCGCGGCCACCGCGAACCTAGACCCCACCGCAGCCTGGGGACGCTGCCTGGACCCCAGGTCCGATCTCAGAGTCGACGCTGCGCGCAGCCCCGGGCCCTCCCAGCCTCCAGCTCTCACCAACATGCCTTGGCCATTTTCAGAGTCCATCAAGAAGAGGGCCTGTCGGTATCTCCTGCAGAGGTATCTGGGCCACTTTTTGCAGGAGAAGCTGAGCCTGGAGCAGCTGAGCCTGGACTTGTATCAGGGCACCGGGTCCCTCACCCAGGTCCCCTTGGACAAATGGGTAAGCTGCCGTCAGCCAGCAGGGCTAGGGACTCGCTTTCCTTAGGGCAAAACCTGAGCGATTGTCATCCGGCAGCGGTGACGTTCAGACCCTCCTAGGGAATTGTTTGGGTTTAAGCGTGGTCGAGCTCAGGGAAGCGTGTAAAGTGTAGCAAGTTTGCGCCCATATATCACGTGTGCCGACTGAAATGATATAATGGAGGCACACACCATGCGAACAATTGAGTCATTGCTTGGTGGTCTATGAAGCAGGCCCAGGGAAGGGGGTTGACCAGTCAGTTCTGTCTCATGGACTGTGAGGATCTGCAGGGGTTTCAGGTTAACATCCTGTCTAATTGGATGATGTTCGGAAAGCTTAAAGACGAAGAGGAGGTGTCAGAAATACCCAGTTATTTTGGTTTGGAGGCTGGTTTGGTTTGCCTTCATACAGTGTTGGGTTTTCTGGAAGAAAGTTAAGTGAAGGCGAATTCTGCCGGTTTGCCTACTTTGCTTGATTATATGCTTACAAGACCAGTTTGTTTTCTCAGCTTGTGAATGGTTGTGTGGCCCCAGGAGTGCTGTTTAGATTTGCCATTAGCTTCACATGATATAAATCGACAGGTCGTAAACGCATGTGTTGCAAAAGCTCCGAAGCTGCAACCTCAGCTGTTTTTTTTTTAAAAGAGCCTGTTTTCTACTAGAGGCTGTTGACAAACTGTTTTCTGTGCTTTATGTGTGTTTCAGTTCACTAAATACAGTTGTCTTTGCATCAGTGGGTTAAAATACCTTGTCTTTTACTTAACGGCCTTGGGTTTGTAGTGGCTTCTCTTAGCCCTGAGTTTCAATTATGGAAGCTTCTTTGCAGTTTGTGGTAAGGGGTATGAACACAACATAATTATATCAAAACGAGGTGACTTAAACCATGGAGAGTACACATTGATAGTTTAAAGAGCTCTAGTTTGAGTAACAGAAAGACCTTGTCCTATTTCAGAGTAGTCCCAGGCTTTCATCATCAGGTGAAAGATGGTGGGCATTACTATTAACCCAAATTAACCCAAATTCAGTAATCATAAAAGAACACCCCCCTCATTGCATATACTGTATCTGGCTACAGTATATGTTCTTTCTTATCAGCATATAGAAACCTTTTTTGAGGCAGGTTTATTATGTAGCCCTAGCTGCGCTGGCACATGGCTATGTAGCCCAGAATTCATGTCTGTCCTCACCTTAGCCTCCCTGATACAGTTTTTAATGGGCTACCATTTTCTTTTCTGTGACCAGACCATCTTATTCAGCGGCTTGAAGATGAGCAGGGCCTGAAGAATTAAGTCAGTGGGTTCTGACATTCTTGGGGTAGAGTTCCTCAGTATCAGTCATTGCTGAAAACTGAATAGGGATTCCTGAGGGGAGGGCTGTATCAATATCTTGTAGGAGTAACTAGATGTGTAGTGCAGCACTCGAAAATGCATGACACTGAACCTAGCAGGTGGACATTATTATATCTCTTATTAATTGCATCTAATACTTTGTCCTGTGTCACAACTACAACTCAAGTCTTGATTCTTTTTTTTTAATATTTATTTTTACTTTATGTGAATTGGTGTTTTGCCTGCATGTATAACTGTGTAAGGGTGTCAGATCTTGGAATTACAGACAGTTGTTAGCTGCCATGTGGATGCTGGGAATTGAATTCAGGTGCTCTGGAAGAACAGTCAGTGCTCTTAACTGCTGAGCCATCTCTCCAGCCCTCAAGTCTTGACTCTTAAGCCTGTGCTTTTTTTTTTTTTTTCCTTGTGGATGCAGCTGTACAGAGTTCAGGTTCCAAATTCAGTTACTTTGTATAATTGATTTTAATGATTTTCAGGACTGAAAAAAAGATGCCTACAAAGATCCATACATGCTAATGGAAGACCTGTGTGAATGATGACATTACTAACATTTCAATTCTTTAAAAAAGATTTATTTTTCACTGTGTGTGTCTCTGTGTTCTATGTGCACGTGGGTACTTAGGGAAGCCAGAGGAGACATTAGATCCCCTATAGCTGGAGTTACAAGTGGGTTGAGTTGTCCATTTCAGGTTGTTGGGAACTGAACTCAGATCCTGTGCAAGAAGCAAGTGCTTCTAACTGCTGAGCCATCTCCTCAGGCCAGCATTTTAGTTCTTAACTCTCAGTTATTCAGAGGAATTGGTTGGACTTGTGAGTATTGTAATCAGTTATTCTTAATAATGAATTGGAAGAATATGGCGTGCTTTTTGTGTAGAGCTGTGAAACTACATCTAAACCTGTTTCTTTCTAATTCTTTGTCCAGAATGTTTTTAGGCAGGTTGGGACAATCTATATTTAAAAATCTTTTATAAACCTGTATAGTTAATGACTAAAGACTTTCTGTTGTTTTTGGTTTTGTTCTTTTGAGACAGGATCTTTCTAGGTGGTCTAGCTCCAAAATTAAACTCAAAATCTCCTCATACTGCTATTGCTCAAATTCTAATTGGTATATAGTGAGCTAGATATTGGGGGAAAAGCTGGGATGTCAGAGAGATAGAGAAACAAGCAACAACCACTCTTCATTTGCCAACTGCGATTCTAACATCTCTCTCCTTAGCCTACCAAGGAAGTATCTAGGAAAGCTGAAAAACCCCTTTTCTCTTTTCCACCCAGCTATCTTGACTTCCTCTTTCTATATTCCTAAAGCTAGGATTAAAGGTGTAGGTCACCACTCGCCGACTGTCTACCTTTCATAGCTTGGCTCTGTGGCTCTCATATTCCATACTAACTTTATTAAATATCTATCACCACATTCTGCCTCCTGAGTTCTGGTGTCTGTTTTCAGAAGAAGTGGTTTTAAATCAAGGACCAGTAGAAATCTTTCCAAATAGTTTTAAAAGATAGTCCAAATATCCTTTAAAAAGCAGTTATTTTCTTACTCATTTTAGAAGTGTTATCCTTATCTGGAAAAGTTAGATTAAGTATGCTGTGTGTTTTTGAAAACTGTCTACCAGGTAGGAAATATTCTTAGCCATTTGACAGCACATGAGTAGTTGGCAGAGTTACAACTACTTTGTAAATGGGTGAAAAGCTGCTTATCTCTAAACCCTACTCATAAATACCTGGCAATAAGGAAACCAGGAGGGTTTCACTTTGGAGAACGTGGACTCATGAAGAACTTGAAGTAGAGGAGAGATAAGAGTATAAGGGTTTGGAGCTGTGCCACAGTTTGGAATGGGCTGCCTTACAGTTTTATGAGCTTCTGGTTTCTAGAAGTGGGCAAAAAGGAAAGGAAAAGGTTCTGTCTGGTGAGGGTGTAGACTTCCTGACTCCCTCTTTTTCAACTTCCGAGACTAGGAATTTATTTTAATTATTTACATAGTGAGGGAACTTTAAAAGTTTATTTAAGCAGTGTACACACACACACACACACACACACACACACACACACACACACACACACCACCCCCACCCGAAGCATGCCTATTGAGATTAGAGGACATCTTGTAGGAATTGATTCTCTCCTTCCACTATGTATGTTCTGGGGGCTATGGCAGCTCAGGTTGCCGTGGTTGGTAGCAAGTGCCTTTATTCACTGAACCATCTCTACTTTGTCTATTTGAATTTTTTAAATGGAGGCTCCCTGTACCTTTAATACAGTTAGCATGTGATACTCTAAAGGGCTGGATGATGGTGAAGTAAACAGTGATCCTTTTCTCTCTCTTGTTTTTTGAGACATGGTTTTTCTATGTTAACAGCCCTTGCTGTCCTGGAACTCACTTTGTAGACCTGGTTAGTTCATAAAGATCCACCTGTTTCTACCTCTGAGTGCTGGGATTAAAGGTGAGGTCCACCATGTCGGTCTTGATCCTTTTCTCATGAGAACTCAGTGTTTTTAGGGAGGTAGACAGCAACAAATTATTATTACTCTGGAGCCTTTTAATTTTACTTTAATAATTTTTTATTACTTTGGTACTTATATTTTATAGGTGTATATGTATGTAATAAAAATTGACTTCAGTTCAAGAATTTGCAATTATTTGCCAAAGGCTACATACAGGAGAGACTGGGGTATAGCATTCTCTTTTTCTAACTATATGCATGAAACTCACTGGTGAAATTGAAACAGAATGGCTTTAAAGAGAAGAGAATCTCTTTAGAGTTGCTTTAGGTGGCTCCACTGTTGGCTCTAGAACCATTAAATCTCATAGGAATGGTCCTGAGCAAAGAGAATGCCCTCTGAGTCAGTTTGACCGAAAAGTTTGAGGCTTTTCTCCTGTTAAGTGTAATAAACTTGGAATTTTCACAGGAGTGAATTTCAGACATTACACAGGGGATTTTTGCCAAGTACAGAGACCTATAAGCGATTTACTTATCTCACACTTAGTGAAATTGTGCTATAGCTTAGTGGGCTGATGCTCCCTAAGACTCCTTCAAATGCTGAAGCAGAAATGTAAAAAGTAGTTATTTTTGTATGTATGCGTATGCAGTTGCCTTGTGTGTGTCATGTTATACATGTGGCAGTCAGAGCACAAGTCGACTCTCTCCTATCAGATGGGTACATGAGTGTGCTGTGGCATACATGTGGAGGTCAAAAGACAATTTGTGGTAGTGGGTTCTCTCCTTGTCCCAGGGATGAGACTCAGATTGTCAGGCTTTACCTCCTGGCCCTTGCAGTTCCTTTTGCACCAGCCCTACTAGAAGAAGTGGGGGAGGAAGAAGGAGAGTGTTGTGAGATTTGAAGGGCTGTAGGACCGTCAGACTCCAGGAGGTAGTGGGGTCGGAGGGTTGGCACTGATAGCTATTGGGAAAGGACACAACTGTGCAGAATGTGTGCAGTGTGGAGAGTGGGCGGAGAAGCAGAGCAGAGGAGGACATTTATTTTAAGTGCTAATGGTGGAAAGATAGTGACATGTCACAGAGCAGGGGAAATTAGAAGCTAGGATGATGGGATGAGAATTTGAGAATTGAGGACCGGAGGCTGGGAAGAAGAAGCTCAGTTGGTAAATGCTCACCCTGAAAGCACAAGGACTAGAGTTTGGAGTTTCAGCACCTTTTAGGAAGCTGGGTACAATGAAGATGCCCCTGTAGAGCTGGAGACAGCTAGAGCTGCCTGGCCTGCCAGCACAGTCACTGAGTTCTAGATCCAGGGAGAGACCTTGTCTTGAAAAGTGGGGAGTGACTGAGGAAGACAGGATACCTGACTGACCTCCGACCTCACATGTGCATTCATACACAATGGGCACATCTATGTGTTCACCAATGAGAACACAGCACAGACACATATGTGCAAATACTCTCCCACTAAATAATAATAAAGAATAAATAAATGTAATTTATTAGTTTAAAATTTTAATTAAAAAAATCCTTGCTACCTAACTCTTGGGAGGCAGAGGCAGGCAGATCTCTGAGTTTGAGGCCAACCTGGTCTACAGAGAGAATTCCAGGATAGCTTGTTACACAGAGAGACCTGTGTAACCCTGTCTTGGAAAACTTAAAAAAAAAATCATCCTTGCTTATAAATCCTTGGAAACTTTAAGGTTCAGACAAATCTCCCAAGGAAAGCTTTGTGTATTAGTCAGGAAACTCTAGAGGAACAGAACTGATAAAATGAATCTATATGTATATAATAAAAAGGAGTATTTATTAGAGTGGCGTACAGGCTGTGCTCTAGCTAGTTCAACAGTGGCTGTTTAACAATGGAAAGCTTGAGAATTCAGTAGTTATTCACTTGACGAGGCTGGATGTCTCAGCTAGTCTTCAGTATATATTGGGATCCTGAAAAATTAGACTCCATTAGTACTCTCAGTGAGCGTGAGAAATGGACTTGCCAGTGAGCATGACATTAGCAGGTAAGGAGCAAAAAATTTCCCTCTTCTGTGTCCTTGACCTGTTCTGTCAGAAGGTGTGTCTGTGGAGGCCAGAAGCGTGTTGGACCCCCTGAAACTGGAGCTACAGGTGGTTGTGAGCATCACTGTGGGTCCTGGAAACCAGCCCTGTTCCACTGGAACAGCAGCCAGTGCTCTTAGCTCCTGAGCCTTTCTCCTGGCCAGCTGTGGCTTTCTTAAACCTTCAGTGCTCACATATGAAAAAGTTGACATTCTGAGTTTTTGTGTGATTTCAAAATGAACTTTGTTTTTCTTTCTAGTGTCTCAATGAAATTCTGGAGTCAGCAGATGCACCTTTAGAAGTCACTGAAGGATTCATTCAGTCAATTTCCCTGTCAGTTCCATGGGGCTCCTTGCTGCAGGATAATTGTGCATTGGAAGTGAGAGGGCTAGAGATGGTCTTCCGGCCCAGACCTCGTGTAGGTAGGTGTGTTACACCCACTTGTTCTGTTCGTGTCAACCTTGACCCCATGAAGGCTGAGAAGTCAACCCAGTTGAAAAAACTTGAATATTGGATTATGACTTTGAACAGGATTTGTGAAATTGTTCATTTGATAAAATAAGATTTCTTACTATGTAAGATATATGTGAGTATACTTTTAGAATGTTTCCTTCTCTATTCATGCTCCAGAACACTAATGTATAGATAATATGTGATTATTTCTAACTATCTGAAGTGACTTCTATTTTAAAGTTTAAAAATATTGTATTTTCAATTGATGAAGATTTTTCAAAGATTCATGGAGAAATGTTGGAAGGGCATAAGATTAGATTTTTTTTAATTAAAGCTTTTGTTATTTTAAGTTATGTATATGTAGGGAATGGAGTTGGGCATGCGTGCACTTGAGTGTATGTGCCTGTGAAGGTCAGAAGCATCAGATCCCTCTGGAATTAGTCACAAGCAGTTGTGAGCTGCCTAATGTATATGGTGGGAACTGAACTCAGGTCTTCAACAAGAGTAGTACAGGCTCTTAACCGCTGACCTCTCTAGCCTTAGGACTGTTTGAAGGGATTTTCACCAGTGAAATCGGAGACAACTGTAGTGTTGAAGAATAATGACAGTAAGTGATTATAACACTAAATTTAAAACTCACCACGTTATAGAGGGGTGGCACATGCCTTTAGTCCCAACACCTCGGATGCAGGGGCTGTTTGTTCTCTGTGAGTTCAAGTCCAATCAGGTCTACAGAATGAATTTCAAGACAGCCAGAGCAACACAGTTAAACATACAAACAAACAAACAAACAAAACCAACCAACCAAATAAAAATCTAAAAAACTACCACCAACCATTAAAAGAACTCTCACCACATCCATATTAATAATAGTTATGTAATTATGGGCTTGGATAAGGGGATGTGTTTCTCAGCTGTAGACTGTAACCCAGAGAAATGGATAGAAATGATTATTCTAGGAAATGCGTGTATATTAATGTGAATGTTTTCTGGAAAGCAAAAGTTTAAAATGGTACTTCACAGAACTATAGTAATCTATTTTGAAAATAGAAATGCTCTAAATATTTTATCTATTCACTCATTCATTTTTAAAATTAATTTTTGGGCAGTCTCTCTGCTCTGCCCAGGCTGGTCTTGAGCTCATGATCTTCCTGCCTCAGTCTCTTGAGTGTTGGAATTGTAGCATTTTCACCACACCTAGAAACAATCTGATTTTGTGTGTGTGCATGAATTTTAAAACCAGAGTACATCCTCTGGTGTTGTTTCATAGATTCTATGTACTTAATGTTTTTGAGACAGGGTCTGTTACGTAGGCTAGTGGGCCAGAAAGTCCTTTTTTTATTCCTTTGTGCTAGGATTTTTTTTTTTTTTTTTTTTTTTTTTTAATGCACAGACTTAGGTCCTCATGCTTGCAAAGCAAGAACTTTACTGACTGAACTATCATCCCAGCCAGGAAAGATAATTCAATTTATAAAAATATTGTATCTAGCCAGGGCCAGTGACACATACTGTGGTCCAGCTCTCAGGCTGCAGCAGAATGATGGAAGTTTGAGGCCAGCCTGAGTGAATAGTAAGATTCTGTCTTAAAACAAAACCCACATGACAACAAAAATGATTTTATTATCTTCATTATTGTCATTGTTATTATTTTTAGGGGTTTTGAGGCAGGATCTCACTATGTAGGTCTGACTGTCTTGGAACTCCCAGAAATCCTGCCTCTGCCTCCCAAGTGCTGGGATTAAAGACCTGTGCCTCCAGTCCTGGCTCTGATTCTATCTTTTTAACCATGGTGGGTAAATAATCCCGTTTTGAAGTTGAGCTTTTAAAACAACCTATTAAAGGGTGTTTAAGATCTATTTTGGAAGCAGTAGTTGTAGTGATTTGTCAGTTTGTCTGGGCAGTGTAAGAGGCACAAATTCCCCAGCAGGAGAGGTCTGGGAAGCATTCTTAGGGTTTCTGTGGCCAGTCCTCTGAGGACACACTTTTAGTCCGTCTGCATTTGTACTGATTCTTCAGCTGGTGTCCACTGCTGCTCCTGCATTTCCTGTTGATATCTCCATATTTATTTTTGATAGTCATCTCTTATCTCTCCTAATGTGTGGTAAACTGTCTTAAGTGAATAACTTATAATTTATTTTCCTATCTCTATAGTTGGTTAGCAAACCTTGGCTCCCCAGTCCAGACTAGTCTGCCACCTGTTTTCATTAAGTCAGATTGTACTGATGCCTTCTCACACTGTTCACTTACCCCAAGAGAAGTGCGAGTTAGTAGTTAGATATTACAATCAAACTTATAGTCATATTAGATATGTTTTCAAGATCAGATATATTTTAGATGAACAGGTCTTCAAATCACTCAGAGACCCATAGAATATGGCATTTAAGATACTTTAAGAACATAGGTTCTTATTATTTTTATAACAATGGGACATCTGCTCCTGGCAGTACTAATCTACTTCAGAGAAGATTATGAACATCAAGGAAACTCCTCCATATGAGTTGACCTTGTTTGTGACAAAAGTTAGCTACTGGGCAAGAAAGTACTCTTGCCTTGACTGCTGACAATATGATATTCAAAATGGACAAGCAGGAGACACACAAAGAATTGCTTGACCTTGCCAAGACAAGGTAGGAAGGACTTTGGGAATATCCTGCTGCCCAGGGAAGTCTGTCAGATATGCTAGGCCTATAGGATGGAGATGGACCTTGGGTGACTGTCTAGACAGCCAGCTGTTTCATTTTTAACATTTTTTTTTGAGATTGCTTGCTTGCCCATGCTATTAACATTATTTCCTTCCTGGGTCTCTGAGGGATTTGAAGATGAGATAGTTAATAGTTATGGTTTTCTAGTGACAGTTTTAGAAAAGAAAACTTACTTAGAAGTTAAAGTGTATAAGTTTTGAAATATAGTTTTAAGTTAGTAATACAAGTTAGATACAAAGTGGGTTAGGTCCAATCCTTTGTACTAGCCAAAATAGAATAAATAATGGAATATTTTCTTTAAATTTGTCAATTGTTAATGAACTGGACATTTCTCATGAAATTGTTTGTATAAATTGTATATAATTATTGTACCTGTTGTATATGGTTTTTCTTATGTTAGTTATAACTTTCTTTTTTATTTTTGACACAAAAGGGGATATGTGGTGATATGTTACATATTTAATAAAACCTGAAATATCAAAGAGAGAAACCCCACAGTCAAATCTCACCCAGCTATCTTCCAGCTTCCTTAGCCTCACTCCTGGTTGCTTCTAATGCCTGCTGTCTTCCTAAGCCTGCCTTAAATACCTTCTTCACCCAGCTGTATCCCATCCAGGTTAAGATTAAAGATATGAGCTACTCTATTTGGAAGTCAGCCTTGAACTCACAGAAATATCTCTGTCTCTGGAGTTATGGGAGTTATATGTCTCTGGGAGTTATAGGTCACCACTCCCAGCTTTCCTGTGCTGGGATTAAAGGTGTGTGCCATTGAAGCCCATTGTTTGGCTTTGTACTTACAGAGATCTAGAACTCCCAGAGCTGTGTGAATTACCACTGCTCTGTTATCCCTGGAACTTCCAGAACTACCTCTGCCTAGTTTGACTGTGGGTTGATCTTTTGATATTTCATGTTTTATTAAATATGTAACATATCACCACAGAGAAGAGCTGCTCACAAAAGCCTAACTACCCACTTCCTAACCCTTTACAGAGAATGCTTGTTGGCTCTTGCTCAGTGGGTCCAGAATGGTGCCATGTATGAGTAAATATACTTGGTAGAATTTGTTGAATGAATATATGAATTAAAATCTGATAAAAATAAAACTTGAAATAATAATATATTACAAGGCTTTTCTATCCTTTATTTTTATTATTGCTCTGTTATTATAAGGTGATTCTCAAATGTCCAGTGTAATTTCTTAACAGATAACATTATAACATTGAAAATCTACCATAAATATATTTTAAGAAATGACATTGACATAACAAATTATTTAGGTTTATTTTTACTTTCTGCAGCAACTGGGTCTGAGCCTATGTATTGGTCAAGCTTCATGACCAGCAGTATGCAGCTGGCCAAGGAGTGTCTCAGCCAGAAACTAACAGATGAGCAAGGAGAAGCATCCCAGCCGTTCGAAGGGCTAGAAAAGTTTGCGGAAACGATTGAAACAGGTTTGCATCATGAACGTCTTCACAGCCCAGGCTTTGGGTGGTGGTCTGGGGCTTGAGACCATTATTCTGTTACAGTGATTTTTAAAAGGATTACTGTTCTTACTTTAGTCCTTCAGCACCCAGGTTGTTGTAAACATTCCATTCAGTTTGGTTGTATGCTTTTGTCCCTGGGGTTCTCCTTGTTTAGTTTCTTTCTTTCCTTTTTATGTTTTTATTTTTATTTTATGTGCATTGGTGTTTTGCCATGGGTGTTAGGTCCCCTGGAACTAGAATTATAGACAGTTGTGAGATGCCATGTGGGTGCTGGGAATGGAACCCAGGTCCTATGGAAGAGCAGTTAGTACTCTTAACCACTGAGCCATTTCTCCAGCCCCTTGTTTAGTTTCTTATGCCTGTGGGAGGACCAGGCTAGAGATTTATATGTCCCAACTGTCTGTTGTGATGTAACTTGTGGACATGCTTATGGAGCACAGTGTGTTTTACAAAATCAGCCTCTAGGGAAAGGAAAGAAAGAAAAAGGAAAGAAATCTGTCTTAATTTTCTTATCAGACTAGGAATTATTTCTTTACTGAGCGGGGATGGGGAAGCAGCAGTGATGAAGCACTTGCCCAGTATAAAGGAGGCTCTGGCTTGTAAATGGAGGTTCCTGCTGCCTGTTTTCAAATATGAGTTTTATATAAATTATAAATTCTTAGCTGATGGATCAGGCTTATTACTAACTCTTACATTTAAATTAACCCATTTCTATTAATCTATGTATTGCCGTGTGGTTTGTGGCTTACCAGTTCTCTGGCATCTTGCTTCTGTTTGGGCAGTTGGCTCACCTTTGCCTCGACTTCACTCTTTTTCATCTTAGTCCTCACTTCGATTGCACCACTTGCCCTTATCCTGACTTGCTATAGGCCGAAACACCTTTACTATCTAACCAATGAGAGCAACACACATTCACAGCATACAGAAGGCTCATCCCACAGCATTTCTCTCTTTCTGTCTAATAAAAAGGAAGGTTTCAGCATCGTAAAATTATATATAACAAAACAGTTGTCAAGCAAGAATAACAGTTATAATGTCTGGTTTATTTGTGTTTGACGAAATCAGAGAAAACATTCAATTATCTAGGTAAGCCTAAAGTTTTATATCTAATTTACCTTTTATCATAATGAAGAAAAACTATAATTTTAACTATCTAGTCTTCAACTACATCAAAGACTCCAGAAGGATGAAATGTTACCCAATGACAGGGACATCAGGCTGCCTGGACAGTCACCCAGCGTTTCTCTGCAATGTTGAGGCATCCATCTTTGGCCTACACGTTTACAATATCTGACAGACTTTTTTTTCAGAAGCAGAAAATTTAGAAAGTGTTCTACCTTGTCTAGGTAAAGTTTTGTAGTCACTTTTCTTGTGTCCTACTGTTCAGTTTGGACAGTAACTGTCAGTAATTGAGGCAAGGGCAGCTTCTTGCCCATATGATTGGCTTTTGTCATAAAGAAAGCAAACTTTATATGGAATTTCTTTGATGTCCATCATTTTCTCTGAAGTAGATTGGTGCTACCAGGAGTAGATGTGTCTCACTGTCATAAAAAACTTTAGGTTATTAAAACATTTTAAATGCCATATTCTGTAGGTCTTTGAAATTTTTGAAGATTACTTATCTGTCTGAAATAGTCTTTTGTATACCTGGAGAACCTAACTAACATGACTATAAGTTTGACTATTATAGATGACTAACTATTAATCTGTATTTTTTAATTATACATTACATTTTAAAATGAGTTACATAAACATACCTTAAACAAGAGTAGAAATATAATACAATATAACAGAAATAGATTTAAATTTGTATCAATAAACTAAAATTTATACTAATGTAAAATATGTAAGATTAACAGGGTTTTTTTTTTTTTTGAATTAAAATAGATTCAATAATCTACTTTTTTTTCCTGTCATTTCTGTATCACCAGCTTGGTCCCCAGCAGCCTGAAGGAAAGGAGGAGGTAGTGTGGAGGTGGGGTTCTTACTTGGTGTACTCATGGTTTCCATTGATGATTGCTTGTTTGTTCTAGTACTAAGAAGAGTGAAAGTCACTTTCATAGATACTGTGTTAAGAATTGAACATGTGCCAGAAAATTCCAAAACTGGAGCTGCACTTGAAATCCGAGTAGAGAGGTAAGATTTTTTTGTTTGGAAACTCATGACCTCGCTCTGATTCTGATATTACAGTTTGGGACATTTCTATCGATGAGAGGTGATACTAAATTAACTCTCTGAGTTATCCTCTCATCCCATTTCTGAAACTGTAGGCACCAGTTAGTGTGTAGTTATATCCAGGGTTGTGTGAGCTTGCCTAAGTGGTTTTCTTAGTTAACTTGAGTGCCACTGTGCAGGCTCTTTTACATAGTGTCCTCTGTTTCAATGTGCACAGTGCAGTGTTTAAGTGCAGCTTGTTAATGTGAAAGACCAAATGTCAACTTCTTGGTGCTTGGCTTGGGTATTTATTTAGTGAAAAAGGATGGTGGCTTTTTTGAGGATTATGTAAAAGTTATTTTAATGTTAAATATCTAATGATGATTTACTTAAGTCAAACATGTTGCTTTTATTTTATGTTTATGTATCTATGTATATTGACTGAAGCTCTGACACATATTAAGTTAGGTAGTTACCACTCATGGCCCTGTTATATGGCCTCCTAACAGAAATGTATGTCGTGGGGGCCTGGAGACATGGCTCAGTAGCTAAGAGCACTCCCTGCTTTTCCAGAGGACCTGGGTTCAGTTCTCAGCACTCAAGTAGAGCAGCTCAAAGTGGCTTGCAACTGCAGTCCATGGGATCCAGTGTCCTCTTCTGTGCTCCTTGGGAACTTGTATACACATGACGCACACTCCCATAGATACACATAACCCATACACATAAATGAAACAAATTTAAAAATGTACATTGAATACCAAAGACTCTTTATGTGTGCATCTATTTTTGGCCTTTCCCAAGGTTTGTACAAATAATTTTGTGGTTTCAGTTTTTAACAAAGATACACCTATGAGTAAAATGGTTTTTGTTACATATCTTTGGAATTAGGGTATATTACCTTAGGTGGTATAATAAAACAATAACATCCAATTAGAACTATGTTATTTATCTCATTAAATTGGAGGTTGGTAACACAAGAGTTCAAGACAAAGTCATTCATTGGTGTTGCACGGATCCTAATTGATCTTATAATAAAAATGGAAACCAGATATTGAGGAAAAACTGAAAGATCAGAGAGACAGAGGAACAAGCCACAGCCACTTCCCACCTCTCCAACTCTTCAGCCAAAAGGGAAGGATCCTGTCTCCTCCCACCTTATATTTCTTTCTCTGCCCAACCGTATCACTTCCTGTTTCAACGTTCCTAGTACTGGGATTAAAAGTATGTACCACCACTGCCTGACTAATGGCTAATTCTGTGGCTGGCTCTGCCCTGTGATCTTCAGTCAAACTTTGTTAGATTATAAACAATGTATCACTACACATTGCTCTGACTTGGAGAAAAATGGGTTTTTACTGTGATTCTGTGCTTATAATCCCAACACTTGGGAGGAGGAGGTAAGAGAGGATTGGGAGTTAGAGACAACCTAGACCACATAGTTTTGTGAGGGGATAAGGATTGTTCCCCTTGGGTTAATTTGATGAAGTTGTTAATTTTTCCTCTGAAATTTAAGAGCCCTGTCAAGTTATCTTTCATAGATTTTCAGTCTCTCTCTTTGTGAAAATTTTGTTTTACTTATTTAAAATATTTAGGACAGTGTTACATGTTATAGAACTTGAAAATGTTTTATGTTAATTAATATGAGTCTTAATGTCTTTTATGCGCCCGCACACACACAGAGTTATTTTCTCCTATGTGTTTCCACTCCCTCTAATCCCCCTTTTTTCTTCCCAAATTAAATATAATTCTTTTGCAGGACAGCGGTCGTGCACCCCTCTAATCGCAGCACAGGGATGGTAGAGGCAGGCAGATCTCTGTGAGTTCAAGGCCAGCCTGGTATATAGTGAAATTCCATGATAACCAGGGCTACACCGAGAAACCCTATCTTGAAAATCAAAGCAAACAAAAATCTTTAGAGACAGAGTCTCATGTAGCACAGACTGCCCTTGAACTCCTGATCCTCCTATCTCTACCTTTCCTGTGCTAGACTGTAAGTATTCTTCTAGGCGTAGTCTTAGGGATGATAGCACTGAAATTCCCTTTTAACTTAAAAGCACCCCTTTCTTTAAAAATTGTTCCAAGCATGTTCCCAGGAGTTTTGTACATGTCTTTTTTACTATTTAGAACCGTGTACTGTGACGAAACTGCTGATGAGTCCTCAGGAGTCAATGTGCATCAGCCCACAGCTTTTGCTCACAAATTGCTGCAGCTCTCTGGAGTGTCTCTCTTCTGGGATGAATTTTCTGCTTCAGCAAAATCTTCCCCAGTGTGTTCAACTGCACCAGTGGTAAGAAAAATGAAACACAATCCCCCAGATAGTGGTGGCGGTGTTGCTCAGTTGGTAGAGGGCTGGCCTAGCATGCATGAAGTCCTAGGTCCTAGTGATAAACTAGCACTTGGGAGTTAAGAGTCAGGAACATCAGAGATTCAAGGGCATCCTCAGAAAGTAAGTTCAGGGCCAGTCAGGTGTATCTATACACACAAGACTCTGCTCAAAAAATCAGACCCTAAACCAATCCAACAAAACAACCCAAAACATGGTCACAATTTTTACAAGTTTTAAATAAAGACTTTCAGCCAGGTATGGGAGTCCATCTTTTAAGAAGTTGAAATTGGAGGACAGCCTGGGTATCTAGTGAGTGTATCTAGGAAGAAAGAACTTGGGGACTATTAAATTTTCCTGAATACAGTACTCGTTAATAAGTCTCCATCTGGTTTAGCAAATCTGGCTAATGCAGTTCTTCAGCTAATGTAGCTGAGACCAGCCCTGAACCCCTCATGCTCTGCTGTCTTGCCAGCCTTTTGCTCATTAGTTAGTGGAGAAATGTTTCTTACATACTGTAGGTAAGTAAATGAAGTATTAACATGTGAGGGAGCTAGCTAATCCTAGTGGTTAAGCCTCTGGGCATGCCTGTGAGGATTCTCTAGATGAAGTGGGTGATGACATTCAGTGGGCTGGGTCTCAGCCCACATAAAGAGGAGAGACTGAGCTGTCGCCTGCTTTCTGACTGGGTGCTGTGTGAGCGGCTGCTCTGATGCTACCTGGCCTTTCACACCCTCAGGGACTGTGTGCCTGCACCTGGGAGCAAAAGAAGCACCTCCTTCCTTAAGTTGCTGCTTGCTAGGAATTTTGTCACAGCAACTAGAAAAGTGGCTCATGCACTCTCTCATCCGTTCACATTGAAAATCAGTGTCACCTTCCAGGACTAATGATGCTATTAGTGAGCATTAACATGGGCATCACACTTCAGGCGTTTTCTGTTATTTAGAGCTCTTAATTCTTTATCAAGCACAGAAGTCTTTTGTAAGTTCGTAAATGTATAATTTGCCTTTTATATCACAGGCTAGGTTTTTTTTTTTTAAACTTTTTTATTCATTTTTTTTTGGGGGACAGACTCTCACTTTGTTACTGTGTGGCTCAGATTGACCTCACACTGGTGATCTCTTGTCTCAACCTCCTGAATGCTGGGATAACAGGTGTTAATTCCATATTGGTTTGGCTTATACATTGTGTATTATTTGAACATACACAGATAGACAGACAGACACATACACACAAACATGAACTCATGTGTACTGCATTTGGGGGCATGTGTATGGAAATGGAGGACAACTTTGTGGAGTCAGTTTTTCCATCTTTATGTGCATTTTGGGATTGGACTTGGTCTTCAGGTCTGGCGTTAAGGGTCCAGACATATAGCTTGCTAACCCTTTACCCTTAAACTAACCCATGATTTTTTATCCCATTCAGCCATGTGGTTCAGTACCTTTTCTTAGAGCAGCATTTCAGCTTCTTTCCTCTGCATCATCTGGCATCTCTGCAGAGTCTATCCTCTGTTCTGAGATGTTCCCAGAGTTTTCTTAGTCTGGTTGCCCCACCCCCACTTCCTGTCTGACTTAAACCAATCAGTTTTTTATTAAACTAATAGGCAGGACAATTATTTACAATGGAACGGAATACAATCTTACTACATAAAGTCTTTCTTAATAGCTTGTTTTTATTTCCTAGATGCTATACTAACACAGTACTGCTTCATTTTAGCCACAAGATGATGGTATGTCTAATGTATTGATGTAATTTTGCACGTCAAATCCAATATGGTATATATACCTTGACTTATTTATGCTAAAATATTTTAAACATTTTTATTGCATTATTGTAGGAAACTGAGCCAAAGCTGTCACCTAGCTGGAACCCCAAAATTGTTTATGAGCCACACCCACAACTAACAAGAAGTTTACCAGAGATAGCACCCTCAGATCCAGTGCAGATTGGAGGGCTTGTGGGCAGGCTGGAACTGAGTCTCACTTTGAAACAGAATGAAGTGCTTCCAGGAGCCAAGGTTGGTATTGTCTTGTTTTCTCTGCTAAACTACTAGTATTTAATTGACACTGTGGCATTGTGTTTAATTGCTGGGGTCTGGCCTGTGACTAAGTGTCTCCTAGTTCCCCTCTCAGTGTTCCAGCCCAGATTTCCTGCCTTCCCTTTGTGAAATGCTCTCAGGTTAAGTCCTTTACCAGGTCTTCCTTTGCTGCCTTCTGAGGAGGTTGTTAGTGGAACAGATAGTGAAGGTAGCCGTAAAGCTGCAGGGACTGCCTGCTGTGGCAACAGCCTTGGGAAACCAGCACATGTGTGTCTTTAGGGAGTGCATGTGACAGTTTTTAGAGAATCAAGAGCCATGAAAAAAGCTTTCATGATCTGTTTTGGCTGGATATAGTCTTCTACATTCATAAGCTTTGATTTCTATGCAGATGTGAAGTTTTGTACAATGTCTTTTAATTTGTGTAACTATTTTCTATGTTGCTTTTAGAGTTCTGCATATTAAGGGACAGAGGAACGGGTGGTAGTTTTGTATGGTGGTGTTACGTTCTAGTTATAGCCAATATATTGTATTTGGAGCTACTATTATCCTTGCCTGTACTTAATGTTCTTGTATACTAACTTGAACATTTGTGTATATTTTGTTGAAAGTAAATGAATAGTATATGGAAAAATTAAGTTCTGGAGATCAACACTGGGCAGCATAGAGCTTATAAATGGTAACTCAGAATAGAAGAGGCAGGGCAGCACGGAGCAGCACACCAGCTTAGATCTTTAATCTCTTTTAGCTGTCTTTAGACCGAGTCTTTCAGCTGTGAGCTCAAATGTTGAAAGATCTCCTACTGTGGTTTCTGAGATACTGCTCCTGCAGTCTGTTGTGTATCACACACCCAATTTTAGTGGATTTGGGAGGAAAGTGTTTAACCAAAGGCGACTTCTTTGGTTGAATTTAGAGAATATCTATTATATTACACTGTTGAAAATGCTTTAGTTGTTCTTTTTAGTGTTTTACATTTTCAAAAGAATGCAGTATTTTGTTCTTTGTGTTCCAAATTCAGAATGCATCTGTAATGAAATATTTCTATGACAATTAGAAATGAAACTCCTGATTTTCTATCCTAATGAAGACCAGAGATTGTGGGTTCAGTCCAAGACACAAACTTGTCCAGTAACAGAAACACACATATCCCAATTTTGGATGTGGTCTTGGTGTCACCAGTCTGTAAGGAGTCCCATAAAACATGTGTCTGTAGGCACAGCAGGAGAGCCATGTTGTACGTGGAAGGAGTAAGAATTTGCATTTGTTTGCCAACCTTCAGACCTGTCTGTGGAGCTATGTTGCCTTTGCTTTGTAGATCTGTTTTCCTGTCTGTAAAACAGAAACAGTATCAAGAAGAGAGTAGGGCTGGGTGATGGCTTGGTGCTCACCACATAGGGAAAGTGTGCACAGAGAACAAGAAAGGAAGCACCCGTTAGCATTGCTTTTGGTCTAGGTTTTGGTTGCAGTCTGCTGTGCAGGAGAAAGCAGTATCTGTGTAGTCCAGTAGGCACTGAGAGGTGTGGAGTCCCAATGTGGCTGGCCCAGTCTTACAGATGCTGATTTCATTGGTTCTGAAGATTTGGTTGTTGTGAAGGGTGAGGAATACCATCTTGTTATTGTGTTCTACAGTCTCCAGAAGACTTAGGGACAGATGGCATGACATTGAACTTGCTGACAAGAAATTTCTCAGCATTTTCCTTCCTGCAGCCACAATTGCTGGTCTTTATGCCCTTTTGTTGAGATTGTGTGAATAGGTGAGGCTGCCCAACACCAAGGGTGAAACGTACCTTAGTGTACCTCAGTGCTCTGACATCTGCCTGATTCCTGGTGATGAACTTGTACAGTACTGATTCTCAGCCGTTCTTATGTTTTTAAGTTGGATGTTGATGGACAGATAGACTCCATTCATCTGTTCCTGTCACCAAGGCAGGTACACCTGCTTTCGGATATGTTAGCAGCTATTGCTGGGCCAGGCAAGTATGACTCTTATGATTATTTCCTGTAATTTTTAGGCAAAAATATGTAACATAAGTAGATGAAAATATATTATTTTGGGGTATGTGACATAAAAGGTGTGTTAAGTAGATATCTTAATTACTTTATTGGATTAAATCTTTTAAACTTTGTTATCATGGTTTAAATTTGCATTCAGGTTATTTGGTCACATTCATTTTAAAAATCATTCTGTGCTGGGCAGTGGTGACTCATGCCTCAGAGGCAAGCAGGTATCTGTGAGTTCAAGGCCAGCCTGGTCTACAAAGAGAATTTTCGAATAGCCAGGGCTACACAGAAAAACACTGTCTTAAAAAACAAACAAACAAATCAACCAACCATTCAAGCAAACAAAAAACCCAAACAGCAAAAAATCTAATTTTTGTGCATACTAAGTCATACACACTATTTTTAGGTACTCAAATCTTCTAGAGGTGAGAGTTGACATTGCTGGCTACTGGCTTCAAACTGTTACTTAGACCTCTAATTGATGTAGCCAGCTTTTTGCTAGTGTGATCAGGTTGTTACTGCTTAAGTGGAGTTTTGGAAAGAAATAGTTAAATAACTAACTGCAAATTGAATTGTTTTTTTTTTTTTCTTCTTATATACTTGTAGAAAATTCTAGCAAAATAGGGTTAGCTAATAAAGACAGGAAAAATCGGCCCATGCAGCAGGAAGACGAGTATCGAATTCAGATGGAATTAAACCGGTATTATCTCAGGAAAGATTCCCTATCATTGGGTGTATCTTCAGAGAAAAGCTTCTATGAGACAGAAACGGCTCGTACACCTTCTAGCCGTGGTAAGCAGCTCATCCAGTTATTTCATAGGTAGAGTTAGACTTCTGTGAAAAAGCAATTAGCAGTGGAGAACAGAAGCCTTGCACAGGGACATTTTGTTCTATTCTGTGGCCCACTAGCAATGCAGTGATGTACCAGCACTACCATTTTCAGATGTATAGTTGGACTAAGCAATGGGATTTTTCCCTAAGGGAAGTCAGTTTATAAAAATGTAGATTGATACATAAATAGTTTTGGATAAGTGTCATTATCTCACCGTGTGCTTATGTGATTTTGTGCAGTGGACACCCCTAAGTAGGAAGCATGGCTAACCTTTTCATCCTGTTAGTGTAATCGTAACCTAGTCCACTGTACATTACAGGGATTTTTGAATTGTATAAGCATAGTGTAAATAGTTAGAATCTGGTGAAATGTGAACCAAATAAAAGATTAGAGCCTACTCAAGAACTTTGAGACATAACCAGCTTGATTTGTGTAAGGTCACACAATCAGTAAAGAGAAGGCACTGAATTGTCAATAGAATTCTGAATGTCGCTTGTCCCTCTTTCCCATCTGGGAAATAACTGTATCCATAAGAAACCAGAGACTGCATTATAGTTACACAGTTTTATTATTTGCAATTTGGTACTGTAGATGAAATGCAGGGCCCTGTTTGAGCTGAAGCCATTTAAAAATTTGAATTTTAACTTCTAACTTGCCATCTGACAATTAAAAATTTGTGGTATTGCTGCATGTCATATAAACCCACAAAAGACTTGGGGAGACTTGACCTTTGCTGGCTGTGTGCAATTATATGTTTACTGTGCTGCTTGCTAATGTCCAAGCATTAGGTGTGTCTTAGATAGTTGGAAGGTTCTGTTTGAATGTCTAAACTACTTGAAGGGGGACATTGCTGGAATGTATCATGTGACCAAGTCTAATTCTCTCCAGAAGAAGAAGTTTTCTTCTCCATGGCTGACATGGACATGTCTCACAGTCTGTCTTCTCTTCCACCCCTTGGGGACCCTCCACACATGGACCTGGAGTTATCCCTGACTAGTACATACACAAACACGCCTGCAGGATCACCGCTAAGTGCTACTGTGGTAAAGTATTGCTCATCTTTGTTCCTCAGAAGGCACTTTTAAGATCCTACTCTTCATTCATGGATTTAAAACTAATCTTTTGTAGCTTCAGCCAACTTGGGGAGAATTTGCAGACCACAAAGAGCAGCCTGTAAGAGGGCCAGCATTTCCATCTGACCTGGTCCACCCGGCACCTTTACAAAAAGCTGGTCAGTTTCCACCAGAGGCTTTAAAATTAAAAGGAAAAGCATGTGTCTCTAAGATAATGTGTTTTGCTTTTTCCCCCTCCATCCTTTCAGAATAAACATCTGACCCATTTTCTATCTCTCTATCATCTATGTATATCTCTATCTGTATATCTGTAGATGTTTATAGATCTATATAGATGTCTATCATCTATTTATCAAGCATTCATCTTCTTTTTTCTATGCTCTTGGGGAATATACCCAGGGCCTTGCACATTGTAAGCCTGCACTCTATATTATCACATTTTGTATGTATGTTTTTACATAATTTCTCTTTTAGAATTGAGCAATCAATAAGTTTAAAAATAAAAGAATAATTGAATTGTTCATTGAAAAATATCTTAGAATGGTCATTCATTATATTCTTTGCTTGATTTTGTTTTTTGAGATTGGTTCTCATGTAGCTCAGGATGACTAGTTGTAATATCACTTGACTTCCACTCCTGAGTGCTGGGTTGCTAGGTGTGTACCACTATACTATGGCTGGTTCTCATTATAGTCTTTGTGTGTTTAAATACATAGATACTGTGGAAAAAATACCATACATTTCATATCATTGCAATTTAAAACTTGCAGTCAACTATTTGATTTGTGAGTGTTTCTGTGTGTGTGGGTGTGTTTATGTGACCTGTGTATGTATGGTATATTTGAGTGTATGTGGATATAATGTATGTATGTACATACATATATTGTGTATAAGTGTATGTGCATGGTTTTTGTGTTCATATATGTAGGTGTAGGTAAGTTTAAGTGTGTGTCTATGTGTATATTTGTGTGCTGCATTGGGCATAGAACCTGAGGCCTTGATGGTGCCCAGCCAGTGCTCCATCCTTATACCCTAGCTTCTTCAGTCTTATTTTCATATTGTTTGTAAAAAAAAAAAAAAAAAAGGTTTCAGTTTTGATTCTACATTTTCCTCCCCAGAACTGAGGACTGGGTTTAGTACCTTGAGCATGCTAGGTAATCAACTTTACCACCGTTGTGCACTCTTGATTCTTACTTTTCAAAATTGAACTGAACAGTTGCCAAGCTCAAAGGAGGATTTGGCATGCAGCTTTTGGTTAATCTTTTTTTTTTTTTTTTCTTTTTTCCTAACACAGTTTTATAGTACAAAAGATGTAGTCACACATTTCTACTTACTGATAAACAGGTAGCAGCAGTCTGTGTAAGATGTTTTGAATTCTGACTTGGAGAACTTCATGTATTTCAGCTCTTCCCTCTAGGTCTGTCTCAGTGGATGAGTCCAGGCCTGAGTTTATCTGTAGACTGGCTCTCGGCATCTTCTCAGTCTCCGTGCTTCATATTGATCCTTTGTCTCCAGCGGAAACATCTCCGAATGTCAATCCATTGACACCCATGGCCATCACTTTCTTCTCTTGTATAGAAAAGATGGACCCAACAAGATTGTCCACAGAAGACTTTAAGTCTTCCCGAGCTGTCTTTGCAGAAGCTTGTTCCCATGATCACCTTAGGTGAGTTCTCCCGATGAAATTTACTGCAGTACTTCAAAAATGCATCAGTATGCTCTCTCCATTACACTGTGTAGTGTGAGAATAATGCAGATAGATAATTTAGATAGTCTCTGGCTCCCTCCCTGTTCTTGCCAATTTTGTTTTACCACATTTTGCTATCATCCCTGCTATCACTATTGAAATGATAAATGATTCTTTTTGGTACTGGCAATGGCAGAGATGATGGTGGTGCTGAGGCAGGACTGATGAAGAAGGGCTTGAGAAAGGTCTGATGCTAGGCTGTGAGATGGGGAGTAATACCAAGCCTGGGCTGAGAGTCTGAATGCTTCCTTCATTTTTGTGAACCTTCATGAATTAAGGCCTAATAGATGAGCTGACTAATTTGGAGAATATAGGGCCAGCATGCAAATATTCTATATTTTAATATAACTGCAATCTCTAAATGTGTGATATTTTGTTTAATGGATATTTTAGAGACAGGATATCATGATGTAGTCCAGTGTGGCTTCAAATTTTCAGGCAGCCTCAGATAACCCTGAGCCTCTTGCCTCCACTTCCTGAGATGATGGGTACGAGCTGCAATGCTTGGTTTTACGGCAGTGCTAGGTGTTAGACCCAGGACTTCATGCATGCAAGTCAGATGCTTTTCCAGCTGAGTGCTAAGCCCTGACCCTTAGCTTGAGGTTATTTCAAGGTATGTTTTGTAGAGTGCTAAAATTAACATGTGAAGTAGTCATCAAAAGATACTCTACAAGTTAGGACCATAGTACTTCAAATTACACTATAAGAACATTTCCCTCAGTTTTGTCAAAATTCCAAATATCTGCCAGTTAAAAATAGGACACAAAAACTGTGAACCTCATCAACTGAAGTTTTAAAATACTGCATGATTGTTATTCTTTGGTTTTTGGGGCAATCTCAACTGTCAAAAATACCAGTCTCAAACTCAGTCTCCTGCTTTATCATTGAGAGAACTGGGATTTCAGTGCAGACCACCATCCCCCAACTTGAAGAATGGATTTAGATAGTTTTAAGAACCAATTTCATACATTTTACAGATTGGAGATTTTTAAAGTTTTTTTTTTTTTTTTTTTTTTTTTTTTTTTTTTTTTTTTTTTTTTTTTTTTTTTTTTTT
>PVIH01005923.1:0-53404 GCA_004025045.1 Sigmodon hispidus | reverse complement strand
GATGCCTGGCCAGACCTGAGATATTTTATCTACTGCAGTATAAGTTTGGAGCATGGAAGAAGCAAGGGCACTGTTGGGCAATACAGGCATTCTGGGCAATTTCCCACAATAGAGATATTAAGGAATAGGAAATGTGAAACTTGTGTGTCCTTAGGGATATTAATGATCACTAATAGCTTGAACTTGATAGAGTAAGCATGTAGTTATAATACTAACATTTGCATGTTATTCTCTAGGCTTATTTATGTCTAATCTAGAAGCATGTGGAAACTCTTAAATGCTTCTTTTTATTATGGTAGATTTATAGGTACTGGCATCAAAGTGTCCTATGAGCAGAGACAAAGGTCGACCTCCCGGCATTTTAGCACTGACATGTCCATTGGGCAAATGGAGTTTTTGGAGTGTCTGTTTCCATCGGATTTTCATTCTGTCCCTCCTCACTACACGGAGGTAAATGTTGGACACCACTTTGGGATGATTTTTAGATTTGTTTTGCTTTTTTAAAAATTGAATGAACAATAATAATTTTCTTAAAAACACCAGTGTCACAAAGTGCTGGTGTTATTTTTTATCTTTGTAATTATTGAAACAAAATTTAAAGTATGTCATTCAAGGTTGCTGCATGCATGTAGTAAATATTCTAAGTGAAGTGAGAATTGTCTGAGGAGGCAAACAGGTATGAGCCTGCTGTTTTATCTTTTCTGAGATACTGATGTGTTTGAACCCTTGCCTCTGAGGAGGTGCTGAGTCTCACAGAAGTTAGCTGCTTGAGTGAGACTTAGGCTGCTAGAAACTGACAAAAAGGAAGTTTGAAGTCAGCTTTTCTGACTTCAGAGGGTTCCTCCCACTGTAGTACTGCCTCTGTAGATTTACATGACCGGTTTCAGCTTAATACCCTCGCTTTACCTTGTCTCCATCCTTGTCTTTAAGCTTCTAACGTTCCATTCGAAAGAAGGAACTGACGCCCACCTCCCCGTGTGTCTGCAGCTTCACTACAAGCACTCTGAGACCAGAGGACCCCAGGTGAGAGACCTCCATGTGGCCACCACTGCAGATTATTTGGTTTTTATTTTGTCACAGTTGTGAAGTTCTTCACTTAGATTTATATTTTTGTCAATAATTGTGTCTGTCTGTGTGCTTTTTTAAAGGGTAATCAAGCAAGACTGAGTTCAGTTCCTCAGAAGGCAGAACTACAAATTAAATTAAATCCAGTGTGTTGTGAGCTGGATATCAGTATCGTGGATAGGTTAAATTCCTTGCTTCAACCACAAAAACTCACTACAGTAGAGATGATGGCCTCACACATGTATGCTTCCTATAATAAACATATTAGTTTGGTAAGTATGTAGAAAGTTGCACATAAGTATGTGTTTATTGGGGTTTCTGCGAAAAGTCTTAATAGATTAAATAGACTACATTAGAGCAATATTATTTATAATAGTAAAAAATAGATACTTAAAATTATATTTAAAGAATTTATTTATATTTTTTTGAGACATGGTCCCTATGTAGCCCTGACTATCCTAAAACTGACTGTGTAGACCAGGCTACTCTCAAACTCAGAGGTCTGCCTGCCTCTGCCTCCTGAGTGCTGGGATTAAAAACGTGCGCCACTACACTTGGCTTAAAAATTCTTCTTAAATTTTTCATGCATCCCGACTTAAAACTTGTAGCCCGGGATGATTTTGAATTCTTGATTCTTCTGCCTCTACCTCCTTAGAGCTGGGATCACAGTGTCCACCACCTTGATCCTTCTGCCTCTACCTCTCTAGAGTTGGGGTCACAGTGTGCACCACCTAGCTCAACGGTGCTACTTTGCCTTGATAAAAACCAGGTAAGATGTGGTAATTCTAGTGGAAGACATTTGCTGCTCCATTTCTAACAGGGTGTGCTGTGTGGTATCCGCTCTATGAGAAAGGCTCCTCAGGAAGGGTGAAGTGAGAAGAAAAATGTCTTCCCATGCCAACTTTTTTTTAAAACCTTTTGAGATAACATTTCATTAAGTCAGGTTGGCCAGAAACTTGTGTTCATCTGCCTCAGCCTTCCCTGTGGGAAACTTCAAGGAACGTACCACTTTGTCAGACTTCCCTTAGAATAATGTTAAAACGAGACATGCAAAAAATGTCAATATACAGAAGAATGACTAGACATATCAGTTGACAGAATTTGATTGTAGCAAATCAGATTAAACTTCTTTTTCTGGATTTTGGAGAAAACTGTAACATATTTATAAAGTTTTATTTTCATACATTCCATAAACTTCAATGATAAAAAGTAAGACCCAAGTTGTACAGGAGTGCTTTAGAGAATGAAGCATGATGCTGGGCTTAGCATTGCATCACTTTGCTCTGTCCTTGTATGTGGAGTGGACTTGTAAGGGTTCCCTGCGAGTTGGAATGTGTGGCCTGAGAGGCAGCTTTAGTGGAAAGGACTCAGTGCAGTAGCAGTGCCAATGATCACAGCTGCTCTGGGGCTGAAACAGGAGGGTCAGTGCTTAGGAAATGTGAGACTTGATCTAAAATGACAAGGAAAAAGGCAGAGACATTTTATTTCCCGCTTGTTTTACCCTTCATTCCTGATGTTTAGACTAAAGCAGCATTTTTTATTTACTATGGCTGCCTGTTGGTAGTTAAGTATAGAGGCTATTCTCTATTTGCTATTAACCTTGGCTGTGTTGAGATAACCTTCTCATCCCTGAGTGTCTTTCTTTTTCATTTATTTTTACTTTATGTGCATTGGTGTTTTGCCTGCCTGTAAGTCTGTTTGTATGAAAGTATCAGGTCCTCCTGGAACTGAGTTACAAACAGGTACAAACTACCATGTGGGTGCTGGGAATTGAACCTGGCTCCTTTGGAAGAGCAGTCAGTGCTCTTAACCACCCCTAGGTTTCTTTAGTGTGGAGAGTGAAGCTTGTGTTAGGAAACCAACCAGGGAAGAGAGAGCATAGATTTGTGAAGATCCCAGCTTCTAACTTTAGAGAAGAAAAGGATTCTGCCAGAAGGGGGAGTGACTTGGAAGAAGTCAGACTGGGAACAAAGTGCTGGGGAGGAGATAAAGAGATGAGGAGAAGAGAGAGTGACTGGGAGGGGCCGGAGGGGGAAGGGAGCTTGAACAAGGGGATACATGGATGAAAAATGAGACTTTATTCATAATAATAAAAAGAAAAAAAAAGATGTCACGAGAAAGCCCATTACCTTACATGCTTGTAATTAAAAATCCTAGTCTGCCATAAGAAGGGAACTTATGAGAGGCTAGACACTGACTCAGAAGATGAATGTCGAAGTCTTTATTAGTTGCAGGACATTTTATTGAAAATTAGAAATTGACTTCTATTTGAATGGCATGTTTTTGCCTGTTTGGGGGGGGGGGAGCTTGAGAGTCCTTTGGTGAAACCTTTGTTTGCTGGGCTCTGAGCATTGGCCTGGAAACAAAGATGAGTAAGACTGGCCTTTGTATATGGCATCAGTCATCTTAGTTCACACGGGCTTTTTTTTTTTTTTTTTTTTTTTTTTTTTTTTTTTTTTTTTTTTTTTTTTTTTTTTTTTTTTTTTTTAAATTTATTTTTATTTATTTGCCTCAGTGTTTGTCTGGAACTGGGAACTGGAACTACAGACAGTTGTGAGCTGCCATGTGGGTGCTGGGAATCGAACCCGGGTCCTCTGGAAGAACTGTCAGTGCTTTTAACCACTGAGCCATCTCTCCAGCCCCCACACTGGCTCTTTAGAGCAGTCTAAAGTGGGCAGATACTTCAAACAGAGTGTTGACTATGGTAGTGGTTTTTAACCATGTTGGATTTGTAAATTAATAGGCTAGTTCATACCTTTTCTTTCTTTTTAGTTTATGGTAAGATATTTAGGGATCTATAATGCTTGTATTTATTCTTACTGACTTGTTTTTATATGAAGATTCAGCTATTGCCACAGTACTTACATTTGAAGCTTCACTATACGGTAGTGGTTTATTTGAATTGTATCTGCATGCATTGTGGCATGTGGGGGAGTAGTGAGAGTGTGTGTTGAAATACTAAATACTGGTGTGATATGTGTTTCAGCACAAGGCTTTCACAGAAGTGTTTCTAGATGACTCACACAGTCCTGCGAATCGTCGGGTGTCTGTACAAGTTGCCACCCCAGCGCTGCATCTTTCTGTTCGCTTCCCCATTCCTGATCTTCGGTCAGACCAGGAAAGAGGACCCTGGTTTAAGAAGTCACTTCAGAAGGAGACCCTTCATTTAGCATTCACAGATCTGGAGTCTAAGACGGAGTTTGTGGGAGGGTCCACCCCAGAACAAACAAAACTGGAACTGACTTTTAGAGAGCTAACTGGTAAGATGAGTGCACCTGTGGGGAGTGGAGTATGTGGAACACTGACTCCAAGATGCCAGAATTGGGAACACTTAGAATATAGAGCAACAGCTTTCCCTCAGAATTATGTGGAGATGTAGCACAGTTTCAAAAAACGATACAGCAAGCCAGGCATGGTGGCACATGACTTTAGTCCCAGCCCTGGGGAAGCAGAAACAGGTGGATCTATATGAGTTCAGGCCAGCCTGGTCTACAGAGTGTAAGTTCCAGGACAGCCAAGGCTGCACAAAGAAACCCTGTCTCCTCCCACCTCTCCCAAAAAAGGATCATAATGATTTGCTTTGGTGTGAAGTATTTTCTGTAGGAATATAGTGTTAGCCGTTTTTAGCATTGCTTTACATTTAACTGTGTGCTGATAGAAGAAGCTGGATAGCCCACATGCCACTTTCTGTTGGGTCCTGTACTAGCAGGTCACATACATTCTGTCATTTGCTTTAGTTGTCATTCCCACCATATGCTAGGTTTCCTGACCTGTGGGCTGAAGAGGATGTGACTCCCAGTTCATGGGTAGTAAAGGCCGGTCTGACACCAGAGTCTGAGTTTTCATCACCACATTAACTTTCTCCTGTGGCACCTTTGCAAAACCTGGCTAAGATCTGCTATATTCTGTGTCTCTGTGGATTAGTGAGCAGGATTTGTGGAAACTCTGTCCTCTGACATCAGTGAGGGGACTCACCCCAGGCTTTGAAAAATTCCCTTGCCTGTTCTGATCTGAGTTTGCCAAGTTTTTGGAGATACTTAAGTAGTCACTTGCCAGTTCTTACTTCCTGAGATGTTGTGTGGGTACACTCGGCCGTCCCTTAGCTCTGTTGACATGAAGCTCTCTGATTAGAGGAAAACCATGAAGGGCAGTAGGAGCCAGTGTGGTGGAGTTACTTTGAGTGTAGCATGCTGCACACCAGAGTGTACTTGTGTCTTTAAGTTGACAGCAGCCAGTTAGCTGATCAGCTTGTCTTTGTTCTTTTCTGCCATGCTGAGGACTGAATTCAGGGCTCTATATGGTAGGCAATTGCTCTACCTCTGAGCTGGTGAGATGACTCAGTGGTTAAGAGGACTTGATGTAAAACCAGGAAGACCTGAGTTCAAATCTCAACACTCATGTAACAAAGTTGAGTATGGTCATCCTCATACGTGCCTAAAATCACAGTGGTTGGGGGTTTCAGAAAAGTGGTTCCTAGGGCTTGCTGGCTATCAGCTTAGACACATGAAAAAAGTGTGAGCTCCTTCCTCAAAAGGAATGAGATGATGAGTGATAAAATGATTACCTGCCCTCAAATACACACAAGGAATCATTACCAGCACTCAGTACGTAGTAATTGGTTTGGAGAGTTCTGAATGATCTGGTCTTCAACATTTGAGAAGGGCACGTTGTAACACCATCTCGGTTCTGTAGGGTCATTCCAGGAGGAGAAGGGAGAGCCATCAGTCAGGTTTTTCCATGTGTCTGGTGGAGTTGATGGAGACACAGCATCATCAGATGACTTTGACTGGCCACGGTAAGCAAATGCTGGGGTGTAGTGGAATTTTAGAAAAGTCAGACTTTCAGTTAGCCAAGAACACACTGCTAAGTGGGTTACCGCAGGCATGGACTTTATAAGTCAGTTTGATTGTAGTAACATTTAATCAGTGTTCATTCTGTAAATTTGCATAAAAGTAAAGATATCGCTGTTTATACTTAAGTTTTGGTTTTTCTTTTTTTTTATGTTTTGGTTTTTCACATCATCTTTTCAATCAGAATGGTACTGAAAATAAACCCACCAGCCATGCATTCTATTTTGGAGAGAATAGCAGCTGAAGAAGAGGAGGAAAATGATGGTCACTACCAGGAAGAGGAGGAGGGAGGGGCTCATTCCTTAAAAGATGTCTGTGACCTGAGGCGACCAGCCCCGTCTCCCTTTTCTTCTCGTAGAGTAATGTTTGAGAATGAGCAGGTAAGAGAGAAGTGTGACATACTGCAGGGTGATTACCCAGCCACAAGAGACTGTTTCAGGCCTCCCTATTCTTCCCCCTCCTTCCCTTCCTTTTCTCTCTGTGTCTCAGCTTAGTTTTGAACTTGCGATCCTCTTGCCTCTGCCTTTGAATTGTGGGATTACAGGCCTGTGCCACTACACTTGGCTAGTTTTTTCTTTTTGAAAGAATACTGTAATCCTAGCACCTAGGAGGTGGAGGCAGGAAGATTGCAGGTTTGAAGTCAGATTGGGAGACACTGCAAGAACAAACAACAATAACACCATCAGCAAGAAACAATAATAATAAGCAGCAATAACAACAGAAATAATCCCTGTATTTTTTGTACTAGCTTGTAACACCAAGATTGAGATCAATCTTTCTTGATGTATATTCTCCCTAGTTAAAAGTTATGTTTATTTATTTGTTCACATGGTAAATGTTATAGTAGTTTTAAAAATGTTGCTACTATTTTAAACTTCTTTCATTCTTTTTCTCACACTAAACTATTCTGTTTTAGATGGTGATGCCAGGAGACCCTGTAGAGATGACAGAATTTCAGGATAAAGCCATCAGCAATTCTCACTATGTGCTGGAACTTCTGCTACCAAATATTCATATGACACTACCCAATAAAAGCTTTTACGAGAAGCTATATAACAGGTGAGGTTGAAGTACTTGACTGATGGCAAGCACTCCTCCTGCTCTTGCTCCCTCCCTTGGTATTAGTTCATGTGCTGTTGAGATTGCACTCGGAGTTGTTACATTGTGCACCACTATAGCTGAGTGTCCCAACCTGTGCCTGGTGCCTAATGTAAAAACAACAGTCACACCACCACCAAGAATTCCCAGGCAGCAAGGTGTTGTGGCACAAGCCTTTAATCCCAGCACTTAGGAGGCAGATGCAGTTGTACCTCTGAGTTTTAGGACAGCCAGGGCTACACAGAGAGACCCTTTTCAAAACAACAACAACAACAACAACAAAAAACCCAACAAAACAGAACAAAAACTCCCAAACAGCAGTGACAACAACAAAAATAATCTACATATTGTTTGTACTAGAGTGTAATTCCCAAGACTTTTTTTCTTGACATATGTTCTCCAGGGTTGCTGGTTTAGGGGATGCTTACCCTTCCAGCCTGCAGTTGCCCATTGGTTGTGTCACTGAGTTGCACAGTGCTGAGAATGGCATGAAGAGTGTAGGAGATTAGATTGCCAGGCCAGCAGCTACTCAGAGTCACTGTTGAGAAAATGTCTCTTCTCAGAATTCAGAAGGCAATTAGTCAGGTTTCTTAAGTTGTGCTTATATATATTGTAAGCAAAAATTTAATTTATTGTGTTTCAATTCTCCAGCACACCTACCCAGCAAATAGAGTGAAATGGAATTCTGGGCTATACACTTTGATGACTGTGGTTACTTCAGTAGCCTCTATTAGGCTTTCTTTCATCTGCCAAATGCTCTCGCAGGAGGGCTGATCAGAGGATTAAATGATGTAATGGCAAGATTACAGAACAGTGTCTGGACTGTGGTGAACTCTCAGCTGTGCTCTGCTATTGTTACAGTCCCTGCCCTTGGAGACTCAGAGTAAAAAGGAAGTGCTTAGTCTCATCTCTACCTGTCCACTGTTGCTTCTGCAGTGGGTTTGCTTACTGCCTGGTAGCCCTTGGTGCTAAGGCTTAGGGTTTCCAGCTCTCTGCACTGAGTGTGGTTGTGAGTCTTAGGGTACTAAGGTACACATTAGTATAGTAGGCAGAACAAGATTTCACATACCAGGTCATTGGAACATAGGAAGAGAATATTAGCACTTTAAAAAACGAAACTATTTTTATTCATTTATTTATTTAGAGTATATACACTCGCTCTTGAACCTGTGTGTGTCTGTGTGTATGTACAGTTTGTGGAGGCAGGAAGACAACTCTGGAAGTTGGCTCTCCTTCACTCTGGTTAGGCCTAGAGGCAAGTGTGAGCCATCTGAGCCATCTCACTAGCCCTGATTCTTTATTTATTTATTCATTTTTAACGAACAGCAAACTTCTTTTAAACTGTGTGGTGGTATACTCCAGTATGCATAGTCCCAGTTCTAGGGAGGCTAAGGCAGGAGGATCATGATTTCAAAGCCAGGGCTTCCTAATAAGATTCTATTTCAAAATAAACCAACTAACCAAAGACTGTGCAGATCCAAATACAAACAAAGCACAGGAACATGACAGACGAGAGATTCACAAAGCTTCTGCCATAAGTTCTGGTTTTATTTAAACTACTGTGGAGAGTGCAGCAAAAGAGAGCTCTTCCTAAGGAGAGACTTCCTTTGCCTTTACCTTGCACAGTGATTGGCTCAGGCTAGAGTTTGGTTTCTTTGTCCTCTAGTAGAGCATGATGTTGGGGACATAGCTGTCAGTGTGTTTAAGGTGCGCCATCTTTCAGTGCAGTGTCCCTGGCATCTTTCACGATACCACTTACCACTGTGAGTCAAGATGCTCAGTCTGCCTCTCTCATCCAGAGCCTGAAGCTCTGCAGCTGGCTTCATGCTGGCTTCCTCCAGGGTGGGGGTGGGGGCTGCCTCTTCTCTTGGCACCTTGACTGGTATTTATACTGGGCTTTACAGTCCTTCTGTGTGTTATCTCATCCTTCGTTCACCAGCTTATGTACTATGTGACAGCCATTAGTCTGTGCACAGACTGAGATAATTAGGCAGTAGGTTCCTCTCAGAGCGGTGTGCTGCAGTCTAGGAGTCAAGCATTACAGATACTTGATGGATTCAGGAGGTAAAGGAGGGGTTGTGGCACAAACCTGGATAATGCTGTGTGAAGCTGCAGTTTTCTTGAAGCTGGGTAGAAAGGTGTTTCCTGAAGAGGCAGCATACAGCTGGGCCTAGCTGTGGCTGTTGTAGTGTGTTCTTTAGGGGTAAAAAACTCCTCACTTTTCGTGGTGATGCTGATCTATCTGTTGGGGAAAAGCTATCTCAGATTCTAGTCTAAACAAAAGATTGAATTCAGAGCTGGGCCTGATCTTAAATGTCGTACCAGCTTGGCTATATGTGCCTTTATGTGGTGATTTTCTCATGGGTATAGTGGGAATACTAATTCTCTGTTTGTTCCTGGGAATGGTGGAAAGGGAGGGTTCCTATGGCACCATAACAGTCTTTCTATTATTTGGGAGTGTTTTTTTTTTTTTTTTTCCTTCTTTCTTTTGGCAATATCTGGGAGCTCTGGCTGGTCTGGAACTTGCTGTGTAGATCAGGCTAGCTACAGATGGCTTCTTTCCCTTAGGATCAAGGCAAGCATCACTACACCCGGCTGTGCTGTTTTATCATTAATTAGCTTCCTCCCTTAAAGGACATGGGTGACAGACACTAGGCGAGTGTCTAGTTAGGTGTCTAATCTCAAATTCTTTTTTTTGGTCTTGCTTTGTAACCATGTCAGTTGTTTTTCCATTGAAAACACATAATTCCTGTTTTAAAAACTCCTTCACAGGATCATTTTCCATATCACCATATAAACCAATAAGCACTTGTGATCTTGTAAAGGATGCTCTCAGTTTGTCTTCACCTTAGAAGTTTCCTGTTCATTGTGCACTTTGTGTTTGTTTCTAGGATTTTTAATGACTTGCTTCTCTGGGAGCCAACCGCCCCTTCACCAGTGGAGACACTTGAAAATATTTCCTATGGCGTTGGGCTCTCCGTAGCCAGTCAGCTGATAAACACCTTCAACAAAGACAGCTTCAGCCCCTTTAAGTCTGCAGTTCACTATGGTAATGGACTTTATGTTTTTCCATAAAGTGCCTTATTTATAAATTAACAGAGCATTAGCCTTTCGACTGTGGATCAAAAATGTGTCTCAGACTTTGTTTTCTCTTTGTGTACTATAATTTCTTTGGAAATTTCTTTATTTTCCCATGTCTATGTCTGTTCTGATAAGAGCTTTGCTGCTCGTGTGTAATCTTAAATGTGATCATGCTCATTTGAAGTTCTATTGAGAGGCCCACCTCCCTGTCCTTCTGTCCTCCGTAGTCATTTTAAGCTGCTGTCCTGCTTGGCTGTCAGAATCTGTAATAGTGGGTCTTTTCCCTGCGTAGACGAAGACAGTGGATCTGAAGAAGAGACTTTGCAGTATTTTTCTGCTGTTGATCCCAACTATCGTTCCCGTAGGAAAAAAAAGTTGGACTCTCAGAACAAGAACTCTCAGAGTTTCCTCTCAGTCCTTCTGAATATCAATCATGGATTAATGGCAGTCTTCACAGATGTAAAGGTATGTTTACACAGCCTGCCGCAGTGAAGTGGGGTGAGGTGCTGTCTGGGCGAGGTGGGCTGTGGATCAAGGGTCAGTGTTCTGAGATGGCAGAGAACACATTCCTTTGGAAGCTAGCTTCAGTTGTTGAGCTAAGGCTGCATGTCTCTTGGAAGGCATGTGGTAATTCTTTGAGTGAGGGTGATAACTGTACCCTATCTCATTTTTAAAAGAGGGTAAAGCACAGGCATTTGTTACAGAGGACTTCTCTACTACACACATTGTTTGGTGTTTAGTCCCACTATATTGAGTAGTTCAAGAGTTAGACTGCTCTTTATGGTGTGGGAGACTGAATAGTCAGAATAAGCATGCCAAGAAACATTCTTTCTTTCTGCATTTAAATCATGGCTGCTGGAGCCCGCAGCTCAGTGACTAGGAGCTCGCCTACTGCATGCAGAGTTCTTGGTTCTCTCTCCAGTGTTGGAATTTAGGGAAAAAAATCCAGAAGGTAACTTGTGTTTTTGTTTTCCTTGTCTTTTTGTTAGCGAGATAATGGAGAGCCAATGGAAAATAAGCATGGTGAATTCTGGTTAGAATTCAATAGCGGCTCATTATTCTGTGTGACAAAATATGAAGGTTTCGATGACAAGCACTACATTTGCCTGCATTCCAGCAGCCTCAGTCTGTACCACAAAGGTAGGACAATTGTGCATTTTATTCTATCCTATTGAGCAATTGACTTCCTATTTGATAAAGACAGCCTGTTGAGTATACAACTTTGATGTAAGAAATTGTTTTCTGTTGGGAGTTCTTGTTCTGTTGCCAAAATCATACTTACAGATTAAAACTTTTTATTTGGAGACATAGTCTTACCATATAGCCAACACTAGTCCTGAACTTGATTCAGCTCATCTTCCCAAATTCTAGGACTATAGGTATGTACTACCACAGTCAACTAAACTTTACCAAATTTTGAATGGCTGCCTAAATTACCCTGTGAATTTTAGGCACAAAGATATTTTTATAGCATTTTGGGATCATATTTTTTATTTTTTGACTTTCTTGTAAGTTTTTGCTCTCAGTTTTATCAACATTGACAAAGAGAAATAGGCTGTTGCTGCCAGAACCCTGCTGGCTCTGTGGGGGTTTCTACAAACACATGGTCAGCAGAGTAACATCTACAGGAGCTGAGAAGGAAATGTGCTTCATCATGACTTGGTAGTGGGTATTGGCTCAAGCTTATAGAGTCTGACATCAGCAGCTTATTTTAAACATATTTAAGAATTGTACAGTGGGGGAAAAAGTTTTCTGATGTAGCACAATCTTGTGTGAATAATGAAGATTAAGGCTTAATTTTATTGAAAAATTTCAAAGTACATGTCACTTCTTCTATGAAGATGGATTCTGTAGGTAAATGACATGTGTTCTCATAAAGGCCTGGGGAGGATCTGGTGTTGTGTCTGGTCATACAGATAGCACAGAGATCACCAGACTATAAACAACATCTACTCCCAGCTTTCTAGGCAGAAAACCAGTATACAACTGTTCCTTTGAAGAGACAGCCCTGTATGTAACATTCCTGGATTCCCTAGTGCTTATTTGTGAGCACAAGAACCTCTGAGCTCCCAACGAGGCTCAGTGGAGTGTAGGCTGTATCCTAGAAATCCTTTTAGAAATGCTCTACCTCTGAGACATCTCCATGATAGTGTGCTGCCACAAGCAGACACTTTGTGCTTGACCTCTGCAATGAGGCACTGTCCAAGTACAGGTACACAAAGCATCACATGAATGACCTTAGACCTGCTGTCTGAGTAGTACACAATACAAAAATAAATCATGTTCAGAAACTGTTTCCTTCCTAATATCTCATTTAATAGATATGGACATTCTTCACAACATCCCAATTGCTTCTGATTCTTAGCATTTTGGTTAAAGCATACCCAGCCTGTGAAGAGTTTTATTTTGAGTTATGAAAGTCAAAACAATTACAGAACTATTTTCAAGTGATCTTTTTGTTGGTGTTTTTATCTCAATGTGTATCTAGGCATAGTAGATGGAGCCATTCTTCCTACAGAGACACGGTTGCCCAATTCAACCCGCCCTCATTGGTTGGAACCTACAATTTACTCCTCTGAAGAAGATGGCCTCAGCCGAGCCTCCTCTGATGGTGTTGGGGGAGACAATTTGAATATGCTCTCAGTGGCAGTGAAAATACTGTCTGATAAATCAGAGTCCAATACGAAGGTGTGTGCTTTACACTGTTGATTTGATTGCCAGCTGAGATGACTGTGGATTCTATGAATTAATGTGGTTCTCTATGTGCCCTTGGTGCAGGAGTTCCTTGTGGCTGTGGGGCTGAAAGGAGCCACCCTACAGCACAGAATGCTGCCTACTGGACTCAGCTGGCATGAGCAGGTAAGAGCTGTCACTTCTGTCCTGTTGCAAGTCACCAGTGTTACCTCAGTGAACTATGTCAACTATGAGCATACACTGTGTGTGGCTGTGCCTTCCTTAAAAAGTAAACTCCTCACTGAGAATGCAGGTGACTTTTTTCTCAAACTACAGTCCCTTTACCTTCTCAGTGACAATGTGTTGTTGTTTAAATCATTTAAGGAAGGCCTGTGGAATGCTCAGGCAGAGATGTGTTGAATGCTGAAAACCAGAAGATCTTTAAGGACCAAGTCCCTAGGCCATTAGTATGGCTTTGCTTCTGGCCATTTCCTCAGAATTTCTGCAATTAATGTCCTGTTGAATCCTCCCTATAAAGTACAGTTAGGGTTCAAAATATTCTTTCTTTTTATCTGTCTGTCTGTCTTTCTGTCTGTCTGCCTGCCTGCCTGCCTATCAATCAACCATCTACCACCTACCTACCTATCTACCTATTTTCTTTTCTCAGTGCCGAGGACCAAACCCAGGGCTTCACACATGCTGAAGTCTCTACTGCTCATTGAAATGTTTTTCTAAATTTTTATTTGTTTGCTGCTAAACAGTGTGTGTGTGTGTGTGTATGTGTGTGTGTGTGTGTATGTGTGTGTGTGTGTGTGTGTGTGTTACCCTTGCGTGCACTTACCACGTTGTTTTTGTGGAAGTCAGAGTACGGTGTTTGGAATTGATTCTCTTCTCCTGGGATCAAACTCAGCTTTATCAGACTTTCCCTTTTCATACTATCTAAAGCTGTTCTGTTGGCCCTGGCATGTGTTTTAAAAAGATTTAATGGTTGGATCAAATTGGTTATTTTCCTGTAAGAATTGTAGATAAGAAACTGACTTTAGGGCTTGGAGAAATGGCTCAGAGGTTAGGAGCACTGGATGTTCTTCCAGAGGTCCTGAGTTCAATTCCCAGCAACCACATGGTGGCTTACCACCACCTGTAATGGGATCTGATGCTCTCTTCTGGTGTGTAGGCATATGTGCAGGCAGAACTCTGTATATATAATAAGTAAATAAATCTACAAACAAAACAGCAACAACAAAAAAGAAACTGACTTTAAGAGACTCACTGTTCTTCATGAATATAGAATCTTGTGCTTCTGTCTTTCTCTCTATTGAATATTTTTAAAATACTCTTCTCATGAAAATATTTAGAAAACATGATGACTACCTGCCTGCATGTTAGGAGTACAGATATATACTATAAACTTATATATCTACATAGAGATTTAAATATATAGACATATTTATATACACACATATGTATATATGTATACATACATACACATACTCTGGTTAGGAAGTGACTTAGCATATTTTCATTTGCTTGGGAGTATGAAAGAATGGGTGTGGGGCAGAGGATGTAGCTTTCAGACTAAGCAACATAGAAATTAAAGAAAAAGAACTTATTGAGTTCTAATAAAAAATAACTAGATTCCTTTACCTTCCAACAATGGGTTACTTAGGGAACCAGAGCCACCCCAGCTCAGAGCCTCCAGCATGCTAAGCAAGTGTTCTGCAGCTGAGCTACATGGTCACTCCTCTCCTCCTTCCTTTTCCTTTCCCTTTTCTCTCTTCTCCTTCTTTCTCTTCCCCTCCCCCTTTGCTTTTTGTATTTTGAGAAGGTTCTTGCTAAGTAGCCCTTGGCTAATATAGAACTTTTGATTCTTTTGCTTTACTCTGCCAGGTAGCTGAGATTATAGGCATGCATATCCATACCAAATGGAAATCAGATTTTTGAAAGGTAGTCTTTAACAAAATTAGGTTTTTTTCCCCAAGAATTGTTATGAGCAATATGTCAATTGTATTATATATACTTTTTAAAATATTAATTTTGTAAGCTAGGACTTTCTCCCATCCAGGTAGTAAGCACTAAGCAGTCCCACCCTGCCCACCTTCCAAGATAAGAGGAGTCCAGGTTTATTTAGGGTATAAGACATGTAGGGCAGGGTTTCTTGTAGTTATTGAATGTGACTCTTCATTTTAAATTCCAATTTAGCAAGTATTTAGCATTTTAATTGTGTTATTTAAGGGACACAGAATCAGGCTATGATAAACACATATATAGTGAGATGATTATTCTAGGCAACTCAGTGTATCTCTCTCCTTCCGTGGCTTTCCTGATGTGAGTGCACACACTTGAAATAAATCCCCTCAGAACGACTGTATTTTCTTATAGCATCCTAAGTCACTTTGTTACATACTTGTTAAATATATTCTAGAAAGTCGTCTCTTCTAAAGTATATGTGTTTTTGTGCTGATAGATCTTAAACTTCTTGAATATTGCTGATGAACCTGTTTTGGGATATAACCCTCCAACTTCATTTACAACCTTTCATGTTCATCTTTGGAGCTGTGCACTTGATTACAGGTGAGTATGAATGGAGCAAAGTAGAGTCTTACTTAAAGCACATTGATTTTAAAGCCACCAAGCCTGATAACCTCAGTTCATTCCCTGGGACCCATATCATGGAAGAGAAGGACCAATTCTACCAAATTGTCCTCTGGCATCATACAAACACATACAATGTGTAAACAAGTAAAGTATAATAAAAAATTAAAACACACTAATTTTTGAAAAGCCCATAATTCTGCCTACTATGGTGTTGCAACACCTACAGTTCCAACACTCACCAACCAGGCTTAGATAAGAAAACTGCAAAATTGAAGCCAGTCTGAGTTACAGTGACATCCTGCCATCAAACAAATATAACAAAACAAAGCAAAACCCTCCCAAGATCCCATAATTGAGTAGTTGAGGCTGGAGGTATGTTTTGAAGAGTCCTGTTGCATCAGGCTGTTCATCTGTTGCTTCTGTTTGCTGCCAGGCCCCTTCACCTGCCAATCCGATCCCTTCTTACTGTTGAGACGTTCAGCATCTCGAGCAGCGTTGCCTTGGATAAATCTTCCTCCACTCTCAGGTACCTGTGAACTCATCCTGCACTGACTGCTATTCAAACACATGCACTTTAGTAACTGGTGCTTTCTTCCCTAAAACCGCTCCTAATGGGATGCTTAAATCAGCTGCAGCTGAGGTGCTCATTTTCCTTCTCTCATTGTTGTGTTTCATCTCTGAGGTTCTCAGTGGCTTTATAGGACCTATGGTCAATTTCTCAGGACCACATATGTGTTATTTTTGAAATGGCAACCATTTAGATTCAGGCAGCTATTGAAACAAACAACCTGCCCCCAAAGCCTAGATGCTGATGTGTTGGCACCGTCATGTGTTTTGGGCTCCACTCATGTTTGTGGGTGAGGTACACAGATCGTTGTGTGAAGGTGTGCTAATGGTGCTGTGCACATTCTCAGAGCTCAGTTTCTCAGATGCTGTTTAATCTTCTTCCTCCAGAATCATCATGGATGAGGCTGCTTTACACCTTTCTGACAAGTGTAACACTGTCACTATAAACCTGAACAGAGGTGAGCTCAAACAAACTCTGGGTTGATCACTGCTCCATAATGTGTGTGTGTGTGTGTGTGTGTGTGTGTGTGTGTGTGTGTGTGTGAATGTATTACAGCAGTTAAAGTGAAGTAGTGTTGGAAAGTTGGGTTCTTGTTAGGAAACTTTAAATGGATGTTCAAATGTGTAGTAGTTGTATGTTATATCTGCTGTGTGATACCGTGTTCTGCCAAATAAAGCTTGCTTGAAGTCAGAGATCAGAGTTAGCCACTAGTCCACCAAAATTAACCACAGAGGTTTTGTGAGACTGAGGACAGATAGGACAGGAAGTAGTAAGGTAGGGTGGAGAGGGAGGGACCTGGCCTCTAGAGGAAGGACTGGTGCCTTCTCTGCTTCCCTAATCTTTCAGGTTCCTACCCCATTATCTGACTTCTGAATTTTATTGATAAAGATTAATTAGAGTAATACTTCATACATCTTCAGAGTTTGGTGGATACTGGCTTTTCAGTTTGAGGATGAAATGTTCTGTTATTAAATATCTCCTTAATATTTAGTCATTTGTTCTAGCTAAATTAAAGTGAGGTATCAGATGAAATTACAGTGAGATTGTAGAATGGGTCTGTCTACAAATCCTAGCGCCATCTGCAGTGACATTTGGACAGAAGTTAGTTTTGTTAGGTGTTAATTGAATAGGCAGTTTTTAAAACCCACAATAAGTATTGTATTCAATTTTAGATTATGTTCGTGTGATGGACATGGGACTTTTAGAGCTGACCATAACTGCAGTGAAGTCAGATTCTGATGGAGAACAGGTCAGTTACAATAAGTTTAAATTTTTACTTAAATCCTGTTTTTAAGAGATAAAATATATAATGCATTGGAATATGTTTTTCTTTTCACCAATTTTGGTCAAAATATTTGAAAACTAGAATTGATTTAAGTACTTTTATGTCACAAAACAAATAATTATATATTTTATTTTAGATTTATTTATATGTATGAATGTTTAACTGCATGTGTGCATGTGCACTGCATATATGCCTGGTGCCTACAAATGTCACAAGAAGGTATCAGACCCCTGGGACTGGAATTACAGATTGAATTCTGTAACCACTGTGGGTGCTGGGAATTCACCCCTGGTCCTCTGCAGGAGCAGTAGGTGCTCATAACCTCTGACCCATCTCTCCAGCCCATGAGCATATATTAGTTACTGTGACTCTAGAGAGGAGTTGGTGACTTTTCTAAAAGAGAGTATTTGTCATTTTCTCCCTGTGCCCCATCCAGACGGAGCCCCGCTTTGAGTTGCACTGTTCGAGTGATGTGGTTCACATCAGAACATGCTCAGACTCATGCGCTGCACTGATGAATCTCATTCAGTATGTCGCCAGTTACGGGGACTTACACACACCTAACAAAGCAGAAACGAAGCCTGGAGTCCCACAGAGGAAGCCAAAGGTATAGGCAAGGCGATTCCCCCTCACACTGATGTCCCTTAGTGAAAGTAATGGATCTGGAAAGGTGATTCCAGGGCCTCTACGAAAAGCCATTCTACTGTTTGCTCTTTGTTTTAGAACAGTAACCTCAACTGACACAATGCTTTTATTTTCATCTGTTCTTTATCAAGGAAACAAGCCTTGTCAAAGTGCTGCAGGCTCTAGTGGCAGATGCTGCTGTCACCTAAAGACTGACCTGTACACCAGTGCTTATACCCATTCTCTGTAATGCTTTATCAGCTCTCCCTGGACCTTCCTCTCCCTCCGTCATAGCCCATGAGAGGAGCCTAGAGGACATTATTTGTGCTTATACCTAGATAGCTTGGCTGACTTACCTAGTGTCCCCTTTTTGATGTCATGTGTCCAGCATGAACAGTATCCCATTTGTTTTTTATTTTTCAGTGCTGTTCTTTACAGCCTTTTCTGTAAACATAAACTTTAGTCTCCATAGGATAGGGCACCTTAGAACTTACTCAGATGGGTTAGTTCTATTGGCAAGGGTCTGACTGGCATCATGTGCCCTCTTGGGTCACACTGCTCTTCCTTTATGTCCCTCCATGCTCCACTGGTACTGAGATGACAAACGTGCTCCCACTACTTTTGAAAGACATTGTCCAGTTTATCAGAAATACTTTCAGCCTGTGTCTTTTCATTTCAGAGCAGTGCTCATGTTTGGGGTTTAATGGATTTGCAGTTCACTAACCAAAATGGTGGTAAAGTGGTTCTAGAGTTGAGCCCTGTGAATAAGCTGCCATTTAGATTTTCTCTCCTGTTTATATCCCCACTTTCCTGCAGAAGCCAAGAAAGGAGGCATGGTGTACAGGGGCAGTAGTATGGTTTGATCAGGTCAGACTTCCTCAGTAAGCCCCTGGCTGCACAGCAGGGTTTTCAGTTCCTGCCATCACCTTTGCAGCATCCTGGTTCTCAGTCTACCTCTGAGCTAAGTTCCTGTTTATTTGTACCTGTTAGTGGCTATTGAGGTTATGATCACACTAAAACTTAACAGAGTATACACAGGGAGCATAGACTAGCTCCTATTTTCATGAGGTGTAGTCAGTCCAAGGATGTTCTCAGCAGCCAGTTCTCATTGGCCCCTGCTCTCTGCTGCCTTGCCATGTACTAGTGACTTTCTTTTCTTCTCTGAAAAAGAGTATTTTCAGATGGTTTTGCCTTTAGAAATGTCTTTTTTTGTTTCCCAGGCTGGCCTTAGTACTTGGGTCCCAGGGGTGCTCTTGCTTCCTCTTTGAAGTAGCTGGAAGTGCAGCACATCCCACTGCATCAAACTATTTTTACCTTGACCCTTTGGTTGTAGGTAGATTCTAGTGGTCGGTCATCTTCTCGTGGTCCGGTGCTTCCCGAAGCTGACCAGCAGATTTTACGGGACCTGATGAGTGATGCCATGGAGGAGATTGACATGCAGCAGGCCTCTGCGCCTGTCGGACCACAGACTAGTGGTGAGAAGGGCTTTTCCTGGTAACGCTGAGGGTAGCAAGTGTCACATTATTAGTGTTCTTATGACATTTTCAGTAAGAAACTAAAGACTCATCTGGATCTGCGGGTATGTATTAGCCAATTAGCTTATGTCTACTGTATTTTGGGAGAATCAGGAGGTGGGTGCTACTGCTTGGAGTGATTGAGAAATGACACAAGGAAATACCCTGGAGTGTGGACTAGAAGTTTCATGAGTCAATTGAAAACAGGCCTGGTAGGCTGTTTGTAGGGGTGTATGAGAAGGAAGGTCATCTGGGCAAGGCTATAGGTTTATCTGTGCTACAATTCAGAGAAAGGCATGCGTGACCTATAGATACCTGTAGAGCTGTCACTAGAATGTAAGTTCCATCTGGTTGAAAAGAAACAGTAAAGTTGGAAAAGCAGGAAGGGACTAGGTAAGTGAAGAGTCCTAAAAGCCTAATGGAAGCATCTACAGCATTTGTTTCAAAACAGTTTTTCTGATTGGATGAGCATACTTACTTCTTTGTTTTGGTCTGAGACAAGGTCTCTACTATAACCTTGACTGTCCTAGAACTTTCTCTGTAGATCAGGTTGACCTCCAATTCACAGAGGTCTGCCTCCCTCCACCTCTCAAGTGCTGGGATTTAAGGCATGTGCCACAATGTTTTTAATAAAGAACATAGTTATTTCTAAATTTTTAAAATCTTAGTTTAAAAATAATACTTGTTAGAGCTGGAAGAGGTGGTGCCTGCCTAAGATCCCAGCACATGGAAGAGAGAGATAGTGTCAGGAAGGTAAGGACAGCTTTGGCTATACATAGTATAGGGCTAGTCTGGGCTATGTGCACCCTGAGAAAATTCATGGTATTATGAAAACAACATTAAATGTTGCATTCATTGTAATTTAGGATAAATTATAACTAAAGATCTGAACTAAGCTTCCAGCTTCCTGTGCACTAAATAGCTGCAGGTGTCCTGAATAGGAAGGGACCCTGATTGTGTATTATACACGAATCTTTGGTAAGCACTAGACACTGAAGGGAGTGGGGCCTGCAGTGCTGTTGGTACTGTTTAGAAGCTTGTCTGGGAGACTCTTGAGGCCAAAGCACTCTTAAGGATTTTTATGTCCTCCAGCCATATCAGTATTTGGTTTAAATGAATGGAGAGAGAAAGGATAACTCTACTCTGTAGTATAAAGTGTTCATGTTTTTTTTTGCTACACATGAATTTCATTTTAAGAGGGCTGCATGAGAACAAGTGTCCAGTATAAGTTTCTGGAGCCCAGGAAATTAGCTCAGCCATTCTCCCTACCCTTTCCTAAGGAGAGACTTCTGTAGTTTTGGGTGAGGGTCTGCTCGATGAATCTTTTTTTTTTCCCTTTCCTTTGCAATGTTGCTTAAGAACTTTCCAAGATTGAACTTCATGAGCATTTGTCAGTTTCTTCCACCTGCAAAAATGGAATCTTAGCCAAAATAAAACCCCAGTTAGTGAGAACAGATCATGGTGACTTTTTGAGCTTCTCTCATACCGAATAACTGAGAAGGAACTATCCCTTACTTTCCTAAAGAACTTCAAGTTGATTGTGAGTCACTTGTGATGTGGGATATCTTTTTGTGTGCTGTGAATGTTTTATTACCATTTGTTAATAAACAATTATTAAGAGGCTGTTTTGGACTATGGCAAGGCAGCTTAGAGGTAGGCATGAAATCCAAGCAGAGATAAAACAGGAGGGCAGAGTCATAGAGATGATATAGGCGGCTGCCCAGAGAGCAAGATGTAATGGAAAGCAGGTAGTGGCAGTACAATAGATGAATAGAAATGGGTTGAGTTATAAGAGCTAGTTGGTAATGAGGCTAACCCATAGACAAAACAGTCTGTAATTGATAGAAGCCTTTGTGTGTGGAAGCCCAGAACATACTGGGTCTCCCCTGCAGTCAAGAGGCTATTGCCAGATGTTTTTGTCTTTCTGTCTAGGTGTCCTGGATGAAAAGTCACATACTCAGGAGCCATGCTGTTCAGATCTGTTCCTGTTCCCAGATGAGAGTGGGAATGTGTCCCAGGAGCCTAGCCCTGCTTACACCTCCCTCCCCCACCATTTGATTAGTGACACGATGACAGCTGCACCCACTGAAAATGATGACTTTTGTATTCTTTTTGCACCAAAAGCAGCCGTCCAGGTAATTTGATAACATAGTTGAAACTTTAATTTTACAAATGCATGGATGAAAGGATATCTGAAGGTCTTTTGAATCTTTAACTCTTCCCATTTCAAAGTTACTTCATCTTGTAATTTATGTTAGTGCTTTATAAATGGACGTTATACTACTTCTCTAACAAATGCTTCAGAGAATTACACTACATCTGTACAATTCCCTACATGATTAGTGAAGTGCAGTTGCTAAGTGTAAGGGACATTACAGGGATGACAGGAAGATGGGATACAGAATGGCTAGTATAAACCCCGGGAGAACTGAGATGTCTGTGAAGACTGACTGTTGGTTGAGATGAATGCACACACATAGAACAGCCTAGTAGTGCCTTCATAGGTGACTGTAGGTTCTGAGAATGTTCTGATTAAAAAACAATGAAAACAAAACCTCACCAAATGTGAAAGCAGTTAAACTGCAGATAAGCCTTTAACTAGAAATACAGTCATTTGGTTAGTATGTTGAAATTTGTCAGTAGAATGCTGTATGACTTTAGACTGTAATAACACACATGCACACATGCACACACAGTCTGTTACTTTCAATTATCAAACAATAAGAGTCAAATTATAAACTTTAGAAATTATTTATGAGTTGATTTTTAATAGAACATATTTTATTTTATGGTTAATAAAGTACAGTATATTATGTGAGATTGATGCCATATTATTATCCACGCTGGATGTGGTACATACCTGCAGTCTCAGGCCTTGGGAGGCAGGAGGATTGCTGTAGGTTCTTGGCCATCCTCTACTACCTAGCAAGTTTCATACCAGTGAGAGCTGTATTATGAGACTGTAAAGGAAATTATTACACTGTTTTTATATGTTGAAATTATTGAAAAGAATATAGACTCAAGAAACCTGTTGGTCTATGAGACACACCAGTTGTTGTCTGTGATGGGTGAAGTCCTACCTGTTGGTGTGTTTCAGGAGAAGGAAGAAGAGCCAGTGATTAAGATCATGGTTGATGATGCGATTGTGATAAGAGATGACTATTTCAGTCTGCCCATTACAAGGACGGATAGCAGCAAAGCCCCACTCCACTTTCCTGTCCCTGCCGTTCGCTATGTTGTTAAGGAGGTCTCTCTGGTGTGGCATCTATATGGAGGCAAGGATTTTACAACAGTTCCTCCTACTTCTCCAGCCAAAAGTTACATGTAAGTTCTTTGATGGATCAATATATATGTCCATAGAAAAACACATGATTTATTTATTTTTATGTGTATGAATGTTTTATAGGGATATATGTCTGTGCACCATGTAGGCAGTGCTTACCAAGGCCAGAAGATGCCATTGGATCCCCTGGAACTGGGCTTACAGACTATGGTTAGTTGCCCTTGGGTTCTAGGACTTGAACTCGAGTCCTTTGGAAGAGCAATCAGTGCTTTTAACTACTGAGCCATTTATCAGCCCTAGTATTTATTTTAAGGATGAATAATTAGTATTCAAATATGTAATTTAAATGTCACACCAAAAGTTGACTGTGAACTTACCGTATTTCTCATGTATTTACTAAAATGTTGACTTAGAAGACTTTTGCTTAGCAAACATTACCCATCATGTATTTGTTTATGAGTACAAGACTCAGTAGCGGAAATAGATACATCAGTCAAAGAAAATGTTAAATCCAAAAAAGCCATAACACAAAATGTTCAGGAAATCTGGGACACCATGAAAAGACCTAACCTGAGAATAATAGGAATAGGAGAAGGAGAAGAATACCAGCTCACAGGCACAGATAATGAATTAAATAAAATCATAGAAGAAAACTTTCCTAACTTAAAGAAGGAAATGCCTATAAAGATACAAGAAGCTTACAAAACACCAAATAGATATGACTCCCCCCCCAAAAGTCCACTCGCCACATAATAATCAAGCCACAAAACATACAGAACAAAGAAATTTTAAGAGCTGCAAAAGAAAAGGGCCAACTTACCTATAAAGGCAGACCCATCAGAATAACACCTGACTATTCAGTGGAAACGATGAAGGCAAGAAGGGCTTGGTCAGAAGTTATACAGACACTAAAAGAACATGGCTGCCAACTTAGACTACTATATCCAGCAAAATTATCAATCACCATAGATGGAGTAAACAAGATATCTCATGACAAAGTCAGACTGAAACAATACCTATCTACCAATCTGGCCCTCGAGAAAGCATTAGAGAGAAAACTCCAACCTAAGGATCCCAGATACACCCATGAAACCACAAACATCCAATAATCCAATAGAAGAAAAGCCCAGAGAAAGAAAATACATAAAAGCTACCACCCAAAATCGCAGGAAACATCAATCAGTGGTCACTAATATCCCTTAATATCAATGGACTCCACTCACCAATAAAAAGACACATACTAACAAGATGGATACAAAGACAGAAGCCATCCTTCTGCTGCACTCAAGAAACACACCTCAACCACAAAGACAGACACAAGCTCAGAGTAAAGGGTTGGGAAAAGATTTTCCAATCAAATAGCCCTAAGAAACAAGCTGGGGTTGCCATTCTAATATCTGACAAAGTAGACTTTAAACTAAAATCAATTAAAAGGGACCAAGATGGACATTACTTATTCATCGCAGGACAAATTGGTCAAGAGGAGATTTCAGTCCTGAATATTTATGCCCCTAATATTAAGGGCACCTATCTATCTAAAAGAAACACTGCTAAAGCTCAAATCCCACATCAATTCTCACACCCTAATAGTGGGAGACTTCAACACCCTACTTTCACCCCTGGATAGGTCAACAGACAGAGACCAGAGACTCAACAGAGAAATAAGGAGTCTAACAGAGGTTATGATGCAAATGGATTTAATAGATATTTACAGAAGCTTCCACCCAAATGCAAAGGAATATACATATTTCTCAGCCCCTCTTGGAACTTTCTCTAAAATTGACCACATAATTGGTCATAAAGCAAATATCAACAGATACAAAAAAAGTTGGAAATAATCCCTTGTATCATATCGGACCACCAGGGCCTAAAGTTAGAGTTCAACAACATTAAAATCACAGAAAGCCTACCAATTCATGGAAACTAAACATCACTCACCTGAACCACCTCTGGGTCAAGGAAGAAATTAAGAAAGAATCAAAGTCTTCCTAGAATTTAATGAAAATGAATCCACAATGTACCCAAAATTGTGGGACACAATGAAAGCAGTCTTAAGAGGAAAATTCATAGCACTAGATGCCTATATGAAAAGCCTAGAGAAATCCCACACTAGAGAACTAACAGCACAGCTGAAAGCCTTAGAACAATTAGAAGCAAACTCATCTAGAAGGAGTAGACGGCAGGAAATAAACTTAGAGCTGAAATCAATAAAATTGAAACAAAAAAAAGAATACAAAGAATCAATGAATCAGAGTTGGTTTTTTGAGAAAGTCAACAAGATAGATAAGCCCTTATCCAAACTAATCAAAAAGCAGAGAGTATCCAAATCAACAAAATCAGAAATGAAAAGGGGGACATAACAATGGACCCCCAGGAAATCCAGAGAATTATCGGGTCATACTTTGAAAATCTATATTCCACAAAAATGGAAAACCTAGAAGAAATGGACAGCTTTTTGGACAGGTACCATTTACCAAAATTCAATGAAGACCAGATTAATTACTTAAACAGACCTATAACCCTAAAGGAAATTGAAGCTGTCATTGAAAGTCTCCCAAGTAAAAAAAGCCCAGGTCCAGATGGTTTCAGTGCAGAATTCTACCAGACATTCAAAGAAGAATTACTACCTTTACTCCTCAAACTGTTTCACATAGTAGAAACTGAAGGAATATTGCCAAATTCCTTTTATGAGGCTACAATTACCCTAATACCCAAGTCACTCAAAGACACAACAAAGAAGGAGAATTACAGACCCTCATAATTTCCCTCATGAATATTGATGCTAAAATTCTCACCAAAGTTTTGGAAAATGGTATATATACAACAGTATATAAAAAATATCATCCACCATGATTAAGTAAACTTCATTCCAGAAATGCAGCGATGGTCCAACATACGAAACACCGTAAATGTAATCCATCATATAAACAAACTGAAGGAAAAAAACCACATGATCATATCCTTAGATGCTGAAATAGCCTTTGACAAAATCCAACACTCCTTTATGATAAAAGCCCTGGAGAGATAGGAATACAAGGAAAATATCTAAATATAATAAAGATGATTTACAAGAAGCTGAAAGCCAACATCAAACTTAATGGAGAAAAACTCAAAGCAATCCCACTAAAATCAGGAACAAGACAAGGAAATCCTCACTCACCTTATCTATTCAATATATATCTCGAAGTTTTAGCTAAAGCAATAAGAGGACCAAAGGACATTAAGGGGATACAAATTGGAAAAGAAGTGAAACTATCTCTATTTGCAGATCATATGATTGTATACATAACTGACCCACAAAAATTCTTCCAAGGAACTTCTGTGGCTGATAAACACCTTCAGCAATGTAGCAGGATACAAGATTAACTCAAAGAAATCAGTATCCCTCCTATACACTAAAGATAAAAGGGCTGAAAAAGAGATAAGGGAAACATCACCCTTAATAATTATTGCAAATAGCATTAAATACCTTGGAGTAACTATAACCAAAGAAGTAACAGATCTATTTGACAAAAATTTTAAATCACTGAAGAAAGAAATTGAAGAGGATATCAGAAAATGGAAAGATCTCCCATGTTCCTGGATAGGTAGGATCAGCATAGTAAAAATGGCAATTCTACCAAAAGCAATCTACAGAGTCAATGCACTTCCCATCAAAATCCCAACACAATATTTTACGGCCCTTGGAAGAACAACATTTAACTTCATTTGGAATAACGGGAAAGCCAGGATTGCCAAAACAATTTTACTCAACAAAAGAACCTCAGGAGGCATCACCATCCCTGACTTCAAGTCATATTATAAAGCTACAGTAATAAAAAACAGCCTAGTACTGCCATAAAAACAGACTTGTGGATCAATGGAATTCAATTAAGGATCCAGGCACTAACCTAAAAAAACCTATGAACACCTGATCTTCAACAAAGAGGCCCAAAATATTCAGGAAAAAAGATAGCATCTTTAACAAATGGTGTTGGCATAGCTGGATGGTAGTGTGTAGAAAAATGCAAATAGATCCAAGCCTATCACCCTGCACAAAACTCAAATCCAAGTGGATCAAAGACTTCAACATAAACCCAGCCACACTGAACTTGATAGAAAAGAAAGTGGGAAATACTCTCCAATGAATTGGCACAGGTGACCACTTCCTAAATATAACACCAGTGGCACAGACACTAAGAACAACAATCAATAAGTGGGACCTCCTGAAACTGAGAAACTTCTGTAAAGCCAAGGACACTGTCAATAGGACAAAATGACAGCCTGCAGAATGGGAAAAGATTTTCACCAACCCTACAAGTGATAGATTACTGATCTCTAAAATATATAGAGAACTCAAGAAACTAGAGGCCAAAACCTTGAATAACCCAATCAAAAAATGGGGTTCAGAACTAAACAGGGAATTCTCAGCAGAAGAATTACAAATGGCTGAAAGGCACTTGGAAAAGTGCTCAAAGTCTTTAGCTATCAGAGAAATGCAAATCAAAACTTTGAGATGCCACCTTACACCTGTCAGATTGGCTAAGATATAAGACACAGATAACAGCCTATGCTGGAGAGGTTGTGGAGCAAGGGGAACATTCCCCCATTGTTAGTGGGAGTGTAAGCTTGTTCTGCCACTTTGGAATGCAGTATGGCGGTTTCTCAGAAAAGTGAGAATCAATCTCCCCAAGGATCCAGCAATACCACTTCTGGGCATATACCCTAAAGATGCACATTCTTATCCCAAAGGCATTATTAGCTCAACTATGTTCATAGCAGCATTATTCGTAATAGCAAGAACCTGGTAACAACCTAGATGCCTCTCAACTGAAGAATGCATTAACAAACTGTGGTACATCTGCACAATGGAGTACTACTCAGCAGTAAGAAAAAAATGATATCCTAAAATTTGCAGGCAAATGGATGGATTTGGAGAATATCCTCCTGAGCGAGGTATCACAAACCCAGAAAGATAACAGGGGATGTGCTCACTCACTAGTAGACTCTAAGCAAAAAAGAAAAAAGCAAAACATGTCCAAGCTGCAAACCACAACCACTGAACAGCTTGGGATCTGAAACACCTTGGACTGACACCTTGGATTCCACTACCTCCAGAGGAACACCTGACCCAGTCTTGATGTTAGGGTGAGGAAAGTGGATCTGCCAGGAGTGGATGATGAACTAAGCCACATTGGGACCTCAGGACCTCCTGCCCTTGCTGGGGAGGAGATAAAGAGATGTGCAGAAGAGAGAGTGCCTGGAAGGGGTGGGAGGTGGAAGGGAGCTTAAACAAGGATATGCACAGATAAAAAATATGACTTTATTTATAATAATAATAACAAAAGAATAAGCAGGGGCTAGAGAGATTAATAGCACTGACTGTTCTTCCAGAGGTCCTGAGTGCAATTTCCAGCAACCACATGGTGGCTCACAATCATCTATGATGACATCTGATGCCCTCTTCTGTATACTGTATACATAATACATAAATAAATCTTAAAATAAAAAAAAAGAAAATAAATAATAACCATTCCTCAATTTCAAAGGGAGAAAAGTTATGTAATTGAATGGGTTCCATAAAATGAAGTGACTATGTCAGAGTTCATGCTTGCCCTGAGCCCCCAGCATCTAACAGGGTATGGAGCAGAGCCAAGTATTTTATTTTATTTTATTTTTTTGAAACTTTTTTGTTTAAGGCCTACTTATGTGTGTTTTTTTGTCTGTCAATATCTGTGTACCATATGCATGTTTGGTAGTCTTAGAGATCAGAAGTGGGAGTTGGATCCTCTGGAAATGCAGTAAATGCCTACTATAATGACAGTTATAAAATTACATTTTTAGTATATCCAGAATGCAAATGATACATTTCCCCTGTGGCATTGGGGCTTGAACCTTAGGCATTGCACATGGCAAGGATGTGCTGTTCCCCTCAGACAAGCATTGCTCTTCCTGCCTCAGCCTCAGGAGTAGCTGGGACTGCAGGCCTACATCACCACTCCTGGCTAAATGATAAGATTTGATTTATAGAGACACAGTTTGTGGAACATTCTAGTAGTTATCTAATGTTTTCTCTTTGTATCTTATTAATTTTTCTGATATCATTCATTAAGTTGAATATTCCTTCAGCAAAGAGAGTTTTTTGTTGTTTTAATTTTTTTCCTCTTTCTTCATTTTTAGTAGCCCCCATAGCTCACCTTCTCAAACACCTACAAGGCATGGACGTCATACAGTCTATGGGGGCAAAGGAAGGAACCTTGACTTCTTAATGGAAATACAATTAAGCAAGGTAAGATGGTGTTTTGAAAGAGAAGAATCACTTCAGTAGCATATTATTGGGGTTCTCTGTTCGTATCCACTCATGAATCTTAAAACCTTAAGTCCATAACCTACAGAGTATAGGTCTCACCTTTTCTTTGATGCCTTGAAAAGCCTGAGGTGTTTTTGTTTTCCCAGGCCACCCCTGGAGCAGTGGTTCCCAGAGTCCCCTGGAGACCTTTGTATGATACATTTCTGAGCCCTGCCCAGGATTTCACTTTCTGGTGGGTCACTTGAAGAACCACTGTTCTATTGAGTTGTCTGTCTGGGAAGGCCTGACTTTGGAGTGCATCTCTGGAAGGTCCCCTGTGAACACCTAGAGGCTATAGGACAGAGCACAGATGACATTTACATTGACTTAATGCTTAGCTTGGCTGAGAGGCTCACAGTGAGCTCCAACTTGAGCTCCAGGGGGTCCAGTACCTGCTTCTGATGCATAGACAGACTCAGCCACAAAAGTAAAATTGCATAAAATCTCAACAACAACAACAACAAAAAGAGTAGAAAGTCAAACTCAAGTGAAATGATGATGGCTGTTATTGTTTGTGTTAAGGTGAAGTTTCAGCATGAAGTCTACCCCCCGTGTAAGCCCGAGTGTGAATCCAGCCTCCTAGAACACCCAGTCTCTAGGCAGGTGTTCATCGTGCAGGATCTTGAAATTCGGGATCGTCTGGCAACATCACAAATGAATAAATTTTTATACCTGTATTGCAGCAAAGACATGCCTCGTAAAGCCCATTCCAACATGGTAAGACGCCTTGAAGCCTTGCTCTTTTCATTAGTTCTGGGAAAATATTTTTTATTTGTGTTTAACTACAGGAGAATTAAGAGTAGAGAAAATTATTAGAAGTGAAAAAATGTGGCTTCTCTTTTTAATATGAAATTTCCTGTTAAATATATTGCCTTAAGTTTTGTGTTCAAGAGTTATTTTACAAACTATGTTTCCTAACTGTAATTGCCCATATTTCACACCTCAGGTAAAAGAGAACCATGTGACTGCTGTCAGCCCTTCACACTTAGAACTTTAAATGTTACTGAGGCAAGAATGACAGACTCTGGACTGTAACAGGGTCAGGCTCTGGACTTTGGAGCTCTAACAGGGGTAGGCTCTAGACTCTGGAGCTCTAACAGGGGCAGGCTCTAGACTTTGGAGCTCTAACAGGGGCAGACTCTGGACTCTGGAGCTTTAACAGGGGCAGGCTCTGGAAGATGTTGATGCACTAGCTTTGGGAGCTCAGCAAGCTCCATTAAGCCTAAAGCAACAATGCTGTCATTTGCTATTGACCTTTACAGCGAGTCAGTCATAAGGTTTCCTTGAAATTTGAACAGACTTTTAAGGAAGGATGGTAAATATAATCTTCTTCCTCCTTTCTTCTTTGATAAGATATCACTTCTAGCCCAGGTTGGTCTCAAAACTCAGAATTTCATTTTTATTTTTTAGATAGGAATATGGTTATTTACTTTTTACTTAAAAAAAAAAAAGAGAGAGAGAGAGAACAAAGTCATTATGTTACCAGGCAAAATGTTTTTTTCTCTTTCTTGTAGTTGACAATTAAAGCATTGCATGTCCGCCCGGAGTCTGGCAGGTTACCACAGGAATGCTGCTTGAGAGTGTCACTGATGCCGCTACGCCTCAACATTGACCAGGTTTGTGTTCTGTGCAGATAGATATGCAATTATGATTAGAGTAAGGGAGTGACTGTTTAATTATTGCTGAACTTCCAAGAAAGCCGCACAATTAAAGAACATTTCCAGAAGTCTGGAGGTCAGAGTCATTTATGAAGTTTGAAGGCTGGCCTTTTGTGTGGTTCTTATTTTCTACTGATGACTTGTGTGACATGGGACTGAGCTCCCTCTCCACGCCGTAGGGATGTATTTTCTCTGTAAAACTATAAAGCATAGTTACTTTAAAAGGGGAAAAATATTAATTTTAGAGAAAACAGTAAGGGAAATAGAAATTGTATGGCCACATGGAGCCATGCTATGTCACAGAGTAAGCATGACAAAGTTATTCTTTAACATAGTAGTGCTAATCTGCCCTGTCTTAGAACCTCAGACTAAACATAAACATCTTACAGTCAAAGTTTAACATTGAAGACTGAACCTGAGTTTTAAATTTTTAAATGATTGTGTTAAAATTCTCTTATGAAATAGATTTTAAGCATTCTGTGGAGCTTGGTACATTTTTACCACAGAGTAGCCAACTACTCTCTCAGCTGGAATGTCGTAACCTCTCTACCCTGTGTAGTTGGGCCGCACTGTACTGAAACAGCCATCCATCTTTTGCTCATCTCAGAGTGCTACCTTCCTGGGCTGTGCCTCTGCATAAATGGAAGCACGTGGGTTTCTTTCCTCCAGATTGTGTCTGTGAGGTTCATCTGTGTCACAACTTAGCTTTGTAGGTGTCACGTGCATGTGCCCAGCTTACCCATTTGCCTGCTGGTTTACACTTATAATTTTAGTGATCATAAATAAGGCCATTATGAAATTTGTATAAAAGTGTTTATTTTTATTTACTTTTAATTTTTCTTGGCTAACAAGAATGTATGTGTGTTTTTACACATATACATACGTGCCTCTACATACATGTATGTAGTAAATAAAAGCAGAACTTGTAGCTCCCTCAGCTCCTGTGAACAGGTACTTAGCTGTTTCCGACTAGCGGCCAATAAGTGTGCTGGTTGCTTCTTGTCCTGGCTAGACTTGATTGTGTCATCTTTTAAATTTCAAATGTTGTATTTAGTGTTTCTGTATCTTCATTTAGGGTTCCTTGATGTTTGGTGATGTGTAGCTTCTTTTCACATTCTTATTAACAATGCCTGTATCTTCTTTTGTAAGACTGATAATAAAAACAGCATCATAAAAAGCCAGGGTTTCTTATGGTTCTCTAGTTTTCCTTTCTTTTTTCAAGAACAAATTTACACTTAATATTTTTCTTTGTTTGAATAATGTTGGAGTTAAAACATTTAGAACATTAAACTGTCACCATCTAGTGTAGTTAGAGGTCAGCATTTTATGTACTGTTAACATGCAGTGTCCAGTATGATATAAACATGTAATAAGCATGTACAGTGTGAACAGTGCCACATACATGTACATGTGTCAAGCATGACACAGTAATGAACCCTCTGTGAACCTACTACCTGCCTCAGAATCGGGTATTGGTGGAACTATCTCAGACCTATATTACTAGAATATTGTCACCTGTGCCATTTAAATATGCTATAAGTGGGATGGTTAGTTAACCAAATTTTTGGAAACTGTGAGTCACACTTTGGTGTGAACCACTATTGTGACCCTTTGGCTCACAGTCACATTGTATTTGATGCAGTGTTAATTTTTTGTAGAATATAGTTTTTGATGGAGGGAAGGATAGGAAAGATTGGGTTTAGGCTTTCAATTTTTATTTAATGCCATCTGAGTGTGTGGGCTGCTGGAGCAGTGTTAGCCCAGAGCCAATTACTTTTGCATTTCATATATGATTACAGAAAAAACTATACCGAGTGGGTGATCTAGCTTGTGTTTCTTTGCTTGCTTATTGAAAGACAGTCTTGGGGCTGGAGAGATGACTCAGCTGTTAAGAGCACCGTCTGCTCTTCCAGAGGACCCGGGTTCGATTCCCAGCACCCACATGGCAGCTAACAACTGTCTGTAGTTCCAGTTCCAGGCAAACACCAAGGCAAATAAATAAATAAAGTTTTTTTTTTGTTTTTGTTTTTTGTTTTTTGTTTTTTTTTTTTTTTTTTTTTTTTTTTTTTTTTTTTTTTTTTTTTTTTTTTTTTTTTTTTTTTTTTTTTTTTAAAAAAAAAAAAAAGTCTTGCTCTGCCATGGCTAACATGGAAATTGCTGTGTGGCTGAGGCTGTTCTTGAGTTCTTGGCAATTCTCCTGCCTCAACTTCCTATTTAGGAAGCTATATTGGGATTATGGATGTGTGCATCACACTCATCTTCAAATTCTACTTTGAATATCTTGTTCAATGAAGGCACCATCTTAAGGCAATATAGTAGTGATTAAAGTGTTGTCAGGGAGTCTAGGGGCACAAGGTGAATACAAAGATGTGCCTGCCCTCCAGCAGTGATGATGGCACCCTGCCACTTTAGAATGGGAACTCATGCCAGAAGCAGTGAGGACATTTTCTTTCAAAGAAAACAAAAATACACTTTGATTTAGAAATCATTCCTAGTTGTTTGTGTTTGGTTTTGTTTGTGTTTCTGTTTTGAGACAGGGCCTGAGTAGCCTTGGCTACTGAAACTGGTGACACAAACCAGGCTGGCCACCTTAGAGACACTCCTGGGATTGAAGGCGGGTAGCTCCACACCCTGCCCATTCCTAGCTATTTGGTTTTTAGTTTTTCTGTTTTGCTATATTTGTGTTTTAAATTTTTTTATAGTTGTAAAAAGCATCAGATGAGGTTGTATGTGTGTGAAGAGAACAGGTGAGTGTGGAAAAGCCAACAGAGAAGTGCACTGACTGCTGGTGAGTGATGGAAACAGCTCTGTCCTCTTAGTTACAGCGACTTGTCTCCTTTCCAGGACGCCTTGTTCTTCCTTAAGGATTTCTTCACAAGTCTTTCTACAGAAGTGGAACTTCTCTTGACTCCCGATCCAGAAGGTGCTTAACAGATACAGTCTGAGGTTCTGTGATGAGTATGGAGGCTCTTTCTTAGGATGGGGTCACTTCCTCAGAATGCCTTTGTAAGCCGAGGGATGTAATCTAGTACCTGGAGCCCATGTACTGCTGAATCAGCAGCACACATTGTGGATGGTTTTCCCTATCAGCTCTGACCAGAGCCCTGGGGCTGGCTGAGGCCACCCAGCACTACAGGAGGACAGAACTGCACATTGCTAGGAAAAGCTCAAAGTTCACCTTCCAAGTAGATTTTACAGAATGTACATACTTCTGTCCTTGGTGAGGTGGAAGAATTTTAAGTTTATTGCTTATTGCTAAACCAGGACCGGATTCACTTAGGTTGATTTTAATTGTTAAGTGTTGTTTTTGAGAATACATTTGCAGTACTTACTCCCATTAGTATATGTACATTTTGTGGTAATTAATACAAATGTGTTTATGTAACAGTAGTAATGTAAGGGTGGGAGCAGATCTTCTCAGTAATAGGAGTTGTGTTTACTCAGTGAAGTGTAACATGCAGGCTGATCAGTATTGATTGTCATGGTGCTTGGAAGTAGCAGAGCTGAGTTCAGATGTGCCCCTCATGTTTTCAGTTACAAAGTCTCCTGGAGCTGATGTCACCTGCAGTTTGCCAAGGCATTTGAGTACCTCAAAGGAGCCAAATCTAGTTGTTTCTTTCCCTGGGCCAAAACAACCTTCCCCCAACCATCGTGCCAATTCAGTAGAGGGGGCTAATGGACTGGAGGAGAAGGACTTCTCAGATGAGGAATCTTCATTTAGTGACCAGCCTGTGTTTTTTAGGTAAGTGCATTTATTTTGATAACAAATACAGTTCTCAGGGAGTTTTGGAGATGGACCGACAGGCACGAGGTGGCATCAGCATTCCTTCACATTGACGTATAAACCCCTGATACTGTTTGCCTGTGATCCCTGCCTAACTGTCACCCTTATTTACACATAGTAGCCCTGATTTCAGGGGCCTCCTTTCAGGTCTTAGAGTCTGTTTGTGCCCATCAACATGGGGCTGTCCTTTAGCTTCTCCACACACTGCTTTCTCCCTTCTGCTGAGTCCTCAGTCGGCTTCTGCCCATTCCTTCTGAGGCAGGAGAGCATTCTGGAAAGCCCAGGGGCCCTGCCCCACTACTACTGCTTGGCTGTGTAACCAGCCGGCCTCATTCTGCAGTTCTTTCAACCTGTTCTTCCTGTCCTCTTTCCATGGCCAGTGTTGGTCAGGATAGTCCTGGCATTTCTAGAACAAGGAAAGTCAAAGAGCAACCCCTTCCCCCGTTCTCTGTACCCCCCTTTCATTTCAGGGCCTCCAGTTTTGCTGTCTTTCCTACTGTGTTGTGAGAGGAGACTTTGAGTGTAGTCCAAGGGGCCATATTTAGAAATGTCATCATGTTTTAAAGATGCTGGATAGTAGTGATGATGATAGGTGTAGAAATAATAGCATCTAGGAAAGGAAAGACCGCAGGTGAAGTGTCTGCTGGGGTCTACACTTTTCATTGTAAATGTTCATTTTGATTATTTTCCTAGATTGATTTATGTTTTAATGAATATTTTCATATTATGTTGTATAAATCACATATACTTTGCCAATTCAGCTTTAGTAAATGCAATCCTGAAAGCAAGAAATTTGACACTTTGTGTGGAGGCAGGTCTCACTGTGGCCAGGCTGACCTAACCCTAGATCTCCCTCCTTAGTCTCTCAGGCAGTCAAGGTTAGGGACGTACCACTATACCTGGCTTGACAGTCTTGAGCTAGAGTGAGATAGGCCCCTTTAGTTTCCCAAGGCAAATGTTTATTTTGTATGTTTTTGCTATGTTATTTGAAATACAGAAAATAGCTTGTAGATTTCGCCTCTATTCTCCTGGAGGGTCCAGAACTCTGGGGAAGGTAATGGCCAGGTTAAGGTCTTGATTATCACCCATCTGCTTACTTACTTTCTAATGATGGCTGTCAGAATCTTTTTCTTCCCTCTGCAAGTGGCTATTGCATTTGCTGTATGTTTCAGACTTCCATCTAGTCACTGTGAAGAATCTCTGGCTAACTGAATATATAACTAATCAAATGGTCTGTCTGTTAACACATTCCATGGGTAAGAGGGGTGTGAGAAGGCCTGAGGGAATAAACACATCTGTCCGGGTGAACAGAAGCAGATGTGTATTCAGAGATGAGGATGGACTTGGGACTCAGGCTTGGACACTGACCACAATAGATAGCACATTGCTATTTTATTGTAGGTATGGTGGGCTTTTCTGAGATGATTTGGTGTGTAACCATTAGGATTTATTCTGTTTGGGGAAATCATGTTTTTGGTTCTAAGCATTAAGTTTCTAGTCAGCTGTTGGAAGACAGCTCACTGTATTGGCCATAATTCAGCAGTGTGTGGTTTAAATTTTACCCCCAGAATACTCAATGTTAATGAATGTATTCACATCTACTTACAAGCATTAATTTTACAAATTCTCACCAAAATTTGCCAAGGTATGATATCTTTACAATTGATGAAGAATTGAGGCTCAGTGCTGATGCTCAGAGTTCTTGCATCCCATGTAGTATCAGGAGCAGGGTCCAGGCCATGGCCAGCCTTTGCTCACATTGAGCAGAGATGGTCTTTTTGACTTTTCTGTCTACTTCTTGTTGGCATCTGAGGCCACTTTTATTAGTTTGTCCTCTATGCGACTTGAGAATATGTGAACATTTTTTCTAAGAATAAACATAGTATACATTTAAGTAAAACAGACAGCATTTAAATAAACATTTAATAAACTAAGAAAAGGCATTTGTGACATCATTTAAGTACAATTGTGCTATGGGATAATGCTCTTGCACACTGTAAAGATTTGCACTTGTATTAGTTTAATAAAAACACTGATTGGTCAGTAGCCAGGAAGGAAGTATAGGTGGAGCGACTAGAATTGGAGAATTCTGTGAAGAGAAAGGCAGAGAAACAGTCACCAGCCAGACACAGAGGAAGCAAGATGAGAATGCTGGACTGAGAAAAGGTACCAAGCCACATGGCTAAACATAGATAAGAATTATGGGTTAATTTAAGTGTAAGAGCTAGTTAGTAATATGCTTGGGTTGCTGGTCTAGCAGTAATCTCTGAGTCAATTATTTGGGAAGCAGCTACTCAATATTTGAGAGTTTGTGTTGGGACAGAAACTTCCATTGTGGTGGAACTAAAAAGCATTCTTCTGTATTTAGGACATAAGATGTGTCTTTATTTATTTCAACTTTTTAAGTATTTCTTAAATCAGAGAGGCCTGAGCAAGGTAGAAGAGGGTTCTATATGAGGGTTAGTGAACTCCAGTAGTGGAAGGAGAGACTGGTCCCATGGGGTGTGAACTCTAGTATGTATGAACAGCTCAATAAATGTATGATATTATGTTTATAATTTACTTTGTGGTTTTGTTTTGATTTTGCAGTTTAACAAGTTAGGTCTGATATTATGATCAGTAATTTGAATATAACTAACTTTCTTTGTTTCCTCCAGAGAATTCAGATTCACGGCAGAAGTTCCTATTCGGCTTGACTATCATGGCAAACATGTATCAATGGATCAGGTGTGGAAACTTTGCATGAATATGTAATGTAAAATTACCTTTTAAAATTACATTTATTTCTTGTGGAGGGAGGGAGTGCACGAGGAAAGGAGGCACTGTGTGGAGGTCAGGATCACTCATAGGACCCAATGCTCTCCTATAGTGTGGAACCCTGGAATTAATCTCAGGGCATCAGGCTTGGTGGCAAGTGCCTTTAACCTCTGAGCCATCTCAGCAGCACTCTCTATCTCATAGATTCAGTTAAAAAAAAAAGAAAAAAGAAAAAAGATGGAAGTTGGTGCTGACATGTTTATATATGTCATCTGTCTGACATGAAGTAAAGCATCTTTATTTGCTTCTAAGTAAATACTAAGTGCTGTAAGTGAAATTTCATACATGTTGATCATTAGCTGGCAGAGAGGATTGTACCATGTATATATATAGTACATGTATATAAACTACATGTTTTCATGTAAATATTTGAAGTATTTATCTTCACTAGAGAGTATTGCATATCCAGGTAGTGGCAGTGCACACCTTTAATCCCAGCACTTGGAAGGCAGAAGCAGTCAGATCTTTGAGTTTGAGATCAGCCTGCTCTACAGAGTGAGTTCTAGGACAGCTAGGGATACTTAGAGAAACCCAGTCTCAAAAAACAAGAAATATCACCTGAAATTCTCCAGTAACAGCTATGTTAAATGTTGAGTCTCTTCTTAGTTTGTGGATTAATTGGCCACTCTGCCTATTTCAGGGAACACTGGCTGGGATTTTGATTGGCCTGGCCCAGCTGAACTGTTCAGAGCTAAAGTTGAAGAGGCTCTTCTATAGGCATGGGTGAGTAGGCTGATCTGCCTGAGACATTACAGTGAGGGCATTAAAGCTAGTGTAGAAATACAAGTGGAGTGGTTTTGCAAGCTGACATACCTGCTCTGTGTTTTCTGCAGAGAGCCTAGCTTTGGGGACCCTTACTGACCTGAGGCTAGTGTTTGTTCTGAGAAAGTAGAGGTGGTTGCGACAGAGGAGTATTTTTTCAAATATCTTCACTTGAGGATATTTTAAGATAACATGCTAACGTAAATTAGCTCATTCATTTACAAGAATGCAGGTTCACAGATGTGGCTGTAATCAGTGCCTTCTTTCTACCTGAGCCCTGGGGGAGTGGAGAGATGAGAGCAGTGGGAGACACGCATGTGCACGCTGCCCAAGCTTTGTTGGTCTTTGTCTGTCCATATCTTCTGTCTCTCTCACACAGGTTTGGATTAGGAATTTAGTAGCTGATTTATATTTCTTTGTGATGTAAAAATGCTTAGCCATTTTTGGAGCATCTGTAGTATTTGGCCTTGTAATATGTAGTTTTTAAATAGGAAAAGACCGTAAGTATGCACCCTTATTTCTTCTTTGTATTAACAATCATTCTCTCTAGTTTGCTAGGTATTGACAAATTGTTCTCATATGCCATCACTGAGTGGCTCACCGACATTAAGAAGAATCAGCTACCAGGAATCCTGGGAGGTGTTGGGCCTATGCATTCACTAGTTCAATTAGGTGGGTTGTGTTTTTCAGTCTTTTGAGGGGTTACAAATACCTTGAGAGTCTATATACAACCTGTACACATACTAACATGCAAATAAAACTTCACCCCTAGTTTCAGGGTCAAAACCTTTATATGGGGTTAGATTCTCTCCCTTCTGCCCCTTTCATATGTATATTTGATTTTAATGTCTTAATATATTTTATATTTTTATACATATAAAATTATGAATGAATGATTCATATATTTAATGAAAATATTCTATATATGTCTAGGTTAAAAGTATTAAAATTAAGTTTGCTTTTTGGAATGATTATTAAAACACTTCCAATCACATGTGGCTCAGCTGTATTTCTGTTGGGAAGCTTGGCCTTTGGGGACCTCACTGACAATGAGACAAGGAGCCTCAGTGACTCTCGTCACTTACAGTTCTCATTGTGATTTCTATGTCTAGTGCAAGGCCTGAAGGACTTGGTGTGGCTGCCAATTGAGCAGTACCGGAAGGATGGCCGCATCGTCAGAGGCTTCCAGAGAGGTGCTGCTTCCTTTGGTACCTCAACTGCAATGGCTGCTCTAGAACTCACAAACAGGATGGTTCAAACCATACAGGTACTATTCCCTGCCTGCTCCATCTAGACAGATAAGTCCTGTATAGTAGCCACCATGAAGATGTGTAAGATGTTGAAGGGAGACATCTCATTTATAATGATATACTATCATACTTTGTTTTGTTTTGGGACAAATTCTTGCTCTATAGCCCAGACTGTCTATGTACAAGGACCAGAGCTAAGCTTAGGAGCATGTAACGAGTTAAACAGAAGTGTTGAACATTGATTGCTACATGAGGGTAATAAGGGGGAGGGGGTGAGCCGATAGCTCAGTGCAGATGGGAGCTTTTAGCTTCCCTTCCCTGTTCACATCATGAAAGTCCTAAGCTCTTATTATGAGTGTTTAAGCAGAGGTGCCATCTGTGGCGGGGGTGGGGGGTGAGGGGGTGGCTTTCTTTACCCTACAGAAGAGTACTGCCACACTTTGGGTGCCCAGCTCTCTGGATTGTCTTCTAATTAATTTCTTCTTTTTGCCAAAATGGTCCAGGCAGCAGCAGAGACTGCTTATGACATGGTCTCTCCAGGTACCCTTTCCATTGAGCCTAAGAAGGCAAAGAGATTTCCTCATCATCGTTTAGCCCACCAGCCAGTAGATCTGAGGGAAGGTGTGGCCAAGGCCTACAGTGTTGTAAAAGAGGTATGTGGAGACTTCGCCCAGCTGGTTCACATTCTTTCCTAGTGTGTTGGTTTTGTTTTCTATTGTTACAATGAAACACCATGACCAAAAGCAACTTGGAGAGGAAGGGGTTTATTTAGCTTACAGTTCCACACTGTAATCCATCATGGAAGGATGTCAGGACAGGAACTCAAATGGCAGGAATCTGATGTAGAGGCCATGGAAGGGAACTGCTTACTGGCTTGTCCTTATGGCTGCTCAGACTGCTTTTTTTTTTTTTTTTCTCATCATTCTCTTTTTTTTTTATTGTTATGAATAAAGAAGTCACATTTTCTATCCTTGTATATCCTTATTCAAGGTCCTTCTCTCCCTCCCACCACATCAGGTCATTCTCTCTTCTCTACATCTCCCCATCCCCCCCACCATGGGCAGGCGGTCCCAGTATTGCTTAGTTCAGCCTCCACTCCTGGAAAATCCAGTCTTCTCCCCCCAACATCAAGACTGAGTCAGGTGTGCTTTTTTTATAGACCCCAGGACCACCAGCCTAGGGGTGGCCCTACCCATCAATCACTAAGAAAATACTTAATAGGCTTGCCTACAGGCCAGTCTGGTGGAGGCACTTTCCCAGCTGAGGTTCTCTTCCTAAGTGATGCTAGCCCATTTCAAGTTGACATAAAATCTAGACAGCATCCTTGGCTTTCCCCCAAAGAGTAGTCACAGACTTTAATGTTTTGGAAGAATCATTGGGAATGGAATTCAAACTGCTAGTAGTGAGTGGCGGGCTCCATACAGTGGTGTGCATGGGAAGCTGGAAACATCTGGTACTTGCTGCTGGTTCAGTGCTTTCCTCTTGCACACCTTAGGTTTGCCTAGAAAGTATAACTTTTGAGGTAGATCCCCCCAGCCTTGGCCCCATTCCCATGTTTACACTATTCTAAAGGTGTCACAGCTTTTCTATACATGTTTTTACAGTTTGCATAAAGAATGTCTTGTGTATCCTGTAACTTTCAAGATACATCCACAGACACATAGTATTATTTGAACAATCTCACAGTATTCTGTTGTAGGAATATTTTATTCCTCTTTTCCTCTTGGTGGGCATTTAGTTTCCATTTTGTTCTCTGTGTGACAGTGAAGTGGGGAATTCACTGTGTCTATGTTCATGTGTGCAAGAAGTCCCATAGAATTGGTTAGTGGTAACTGGGATTTTCATTTTAGTTTTTTACATTTATTTACTTACTTTTCTGTTTATTTTGTGGAGGACACATGCCACAGTGTTTATGTGGAAGTCAGAGGACCAATGTGTAGATAGAGTCAGTTCTCTTTTGTCCCATGGGTTCTAGGGATCTAGTTGGGCTATAGGGCTTGGCATCAAGTGCACCACATTGTGGTTTACTAGCTGTGCTGGTGAAGCCTGATGCTCCCCAAGTATTGGCAGGACATCCCTGGATTCATCCTGTTACCTTCTTGCTGCTATGACACACAGAAGTTTGTGGTCATTCTACTTGGGATTCAATCTCTGGATTTTATTGGATGTACTTTCTAACCATATTCTGACATCAGAAGATGTAATGGTCCTCATAGCACAGAAGTAGCTTTTGGGGTCCCAGAGAATTGAGCCTGAAGAGTAGTTCTTTCTCTCTTATTTCCAACCTATAACCCCAGTGCTGAGGTTACAGACATATACTTCCACACCAGCTTTTATGTGGAAGTTGGGGATCAGATTGAGGTCCTTATGCCTGTAGTGTCCTGGTTTCTCTTCCGTTGCTGTGATAGAATACTCTGACTAAAGGACCTTAAATCACAAAGAGTTTATTTTAGCTCACAGTTTGGGGCACAGTGTGTCATGTTGTGGAAATCAAGGCAGCATGCAGGAACTTGAAGCAGTTGGAGATTGTATCTACAGTCAAAGGAAGTAATGTGTGATGAGCACATGCTGCGGGTGCACTGTGTCCTTTCTACTCTGTGCAGTTGGTGATTACCTGCCCAGGAATTGCTCATCCATAATAGAGGTGGTGGGTCTTCCCTCATCAATTCAGGTAATCAAGATAATCCCTACAGAGGCCCTCTAATCCAGACAGTCCCTCCTTGAGACTCCCTTCCCAGGGATTTCTGACCCTGTCATCTTCACAGTTGAAATCAGCCATCACCTGAGCCATCCCTCCAGCTCCTTAGGTATTTTAAAAATCCCACCACCATTCCTTAGACCATGTGTCTGATTCGTGCTGCTGCTTATTTTGTCTGTTGTGTTAGCCTGCAGCCTGACAGTCAGACTCTGGTTAGGAAGGGTCTTAGAGTTTTCTGGAGACCTCTCTCTTTTATACTCATCATAGAAGCTTCAAAATGGCCCCAGAGAGCTCAGTGGCATAAATGACATGGATCCAGAGCTCCTGTGAAGTTGGACCCCATCACTGCCCACCCAGCACATGTGCATTCAGCCCAAAGCTTAGCAGCTGACAAAAGTGGAGAGCTGCCAAAGCTCTGATATGGATTGTTTAGGCTCCCAAACATGTTCTCTGGATTTTTTATGTAATTCCACAAAGTGTTGGACTTGGCTTTTTATCTTTATCAAGTGTGTTCCATCGTTCTTTTCTAATACATGACTGCTAGTAATTATAGACAGAGTACATGTGTTCTGAGCACTGAGTTAATGAAAGCTTTCTTGTGCTGCATCTGAGAAATCCTCACTGCTTTTCTCTATCAAGAGATCCTATTTACAGAGTTGTATTTAGGTAAAGGGATTAATTGGGTTAAACGTCACTTTTAGGTCATGATGTATTTCTATAGGCTTCCTTGCTTGAACTAATTAAGCTCCGTTTTCTGCACACTAAAGAAATGCTAAGTCATGGTGAGTGCCATTTACCTTCACAGTTGGAACTCTGGTAGTTAGCTGGGTGAGAGTGGTTGGCTCTTTTGCTTGTGTCTGTTTTGGTCTAGTTGTAGACATGTTGGCTAACTGTACAAAGTGTGAAGTACCCACATCTTAGTTTCTGACAGGTACTTTTCTTCTCTTTTCTGCCTCCCACCCTCTGCAGGGAATTGCAGACACGGCTCAGACCATTTATGAGACGGCAGCCCGAGAACATGAGAGCAGAGGAGTCACTGGTGCTGTGGGTGAAGTCCTACGCCAGATCCCACCGGCAGTGGTCAAGCCCCTAATTGTAGCCACCGAAGCAACATCAAACGTGTTAGGTGGCATGAGAAACCAAATTAGACCAGACGTTCGGCAGGACGAATCACAGAAATGGCGCCATGGGGAGGACTGATGCTTCCAGTGTGACTCCACAGAGTGCACGGAGCTGAGGGGCAGGGTCTCCTAGTGGCAGCTTCATAGAGTACTCGTTTAATTTATGTGCACATCTCAGGAACAAAAGCAGTTTTTAGTTAAATAATTTAATGTCAAAACACATGCAGCCAAAAACCTTGTGACGTTTTAGGGCTTGACACTTGCCTGCAGAAGTGCCTGGTGTCATGGTCAGTAGAGATTTGCTGCCATGTTGAATGCTTTGCTTTCATTAAAGTGACTGTAATTGTACTTGTTATTGACAAGATCTCGTTGGGAACATCTTTGTAAACAGTGTTGAGTGCTTAAAAAAAGAAGAAGAAAAAAAAAAAAAAAGATTGGAGCACTCCCAAAGCACCAGGGAGCACTTTGAAGTTCTGGGGAGTTGATTTCTTAACCCAAAATTTCAGCACTATTGATGCTGGAGAGAGAAGACCACAGGGAAAGCATAGCAGCTGGGGCACCAGTGTCCATAAAGCAGGAGGTCTACTCCCGAGGACCGCCTGCTCAACTAGCTCATCTGGAGAGAGTGTCACAGGCGAGGTCTGCTGTGCTGCACTTTATCCTCTGTGTGTGTGTGTGTGTGTGTGTTCGTGTGTGGGGGTGTGTTTGTGTAGTGTAACACAAGATGTGCTGTGTTTTTTTGTCATTTACAAGAAATGTAGTGAGGGTGTCTCGGAGTTTTTGGCAAAGGAAGATAACCCAAATACAGTTGAGTTTCTTTATCCAAATGCAAGTGAAGATGTGTGCTTTGTGGTGACTCTATGTGTCTGTTGTTGAGTACATAGTGCAGACTGCTAGGGATGTGTGGCAAGGGACACCAGAATTGGGCTTTATTCTTAGAAAGTTAAATAAAAGTACTCTAAATATGTCCTAGTCAGCGAATTCAAAATACCATTTTTACTTGGTTAATAATGTACATTTTGATAACATGTCAGGAATTAATAAAGTATTTTTATTTAAAGGTAAGATTGTTGTATACTTCCATGAATTTTGTTTCTCTGAGAGTATATTCATTGATGCAGTGTTATCAATGAATAAATTGATGGTGGATATTTGGAGACACTTCTCAGAATTGATTGTAGTTAGTGTCATTCATTGTTGAGGGAAAAAGGGTAATTCTTTGCAGTCTACCTAGAGACTCAGCAGAAAACCAGAATTTTGTATTTACCCCTGTTTAGAGTCCATGCTGTCCCCTTGTGGTTTCTGAAGTGTTGGTGGGTGTCAGGGTGAATGGGAGGCCACAGCTGTGTTCCAGTTTGTGGGCAAGAAAGGGAGGTCAGTTTCACCCTCTGAAAGCTCTGAACAAGAAGGCAGTGCCAACCCCAACCCAAACTCAGAGTTTATAAAAATAGTGTTGTATACATTTGCGTAAGCTTGATTTCCTTTTACTGCTGTGAAACTTCAAAGAATCATATCTCAGAGCAGCAGCTGGTGGGCCTCCTGGACCGCGGGGCAGGCTCTTTTACTCTTGTCTGCTGCCTGGGATACCATCGGCATTTGTTGCCATGACTGGCTAGCTGCTATCTGCCCTTCTAATAAAACTGTGTGTTACCTGTAGCATCTGGTCAGACTTCACCCACAGCTCCTCCTTGGTTACGTAAGGTCAGTGAGCATCGGTATACGGAAGTAACATCCTCTTTGCACTCTGAGCCGTGTACAGCTCTTTCTTTTAACTAGTTAAATTATGATGGCATCTCCTGCTTCTCCCTGTTGTACTGCACCTTGCCAGAGATGTTAATTTGGTCTCCAGGTCTGTCTACACTTTCGAGGCCCTGGTGGGGACTTGTCTGTATTTGAACACTTCTCAGTTATATGTCTGTTGTGTTTTCTTTTTAAAAGGTGTCTTGCTCAGGCTTTTGTGTTGTGATGACATGTAGTGTGTTGGCAGGATCCTTGGGTTGCCTCAGCCACAGTTATCAAGCAAATGACTTGACTTGGCCAAGATGTCTCATGTCATTCAGCCCCAGTGTTCCCTCTGTCAGTGAAAAAGTTTCTTAGGGCTTGTGAGGATTTGTGGACAACTAGGTCATAATGGCATAAGCCTAAATAATGGTGTGTGCCTTCATGCTCAGTACCCAGACCTATGAAGTCAGGCTAATGTCCATGGACCCTGTGACTGTGCCACACCACAGCAGCTGTATGCTACACCTTCCTGATCTGGCAATGTGCCTGCATAGTAGAATACTTCTGACTGGACTAGGTAGGCTGCATGTGTCTACCTATTGCTGCTGAGGTCCATGTAGAGTCCCCCCAGGGATCAGGGAAGCAAGCTTGCTCAGACCGACTGTATTGCCTATGGCAACAGAGACCACAGCGATGTGATTGCCAAATGAGACTGACTGGGAACCCCCACTTTTTTCTTCCTGTCTCTCCTCACATCTTGTTACTTTGAGCAGGGCATACATAGACATCATAGCAATAGGCTTCCATGTTAATGAAGTTTCTGGATAATTTGGATTCCCATTTAGGAGTACATATATTTGTCATCAGTATTCTTAAAATGTAAGAATTACTGTAAGGAAAAAAATCCAAATAGCAGTGTTCTTAAGCACAGTATCAGGGCCCATCTGTCCTGCTTCCTGTCCTGTGTCACTTTAAAGGGATACTGCAGGACTCCTATTAACCAGTCAGCTGTGTCTGCTCCAGTGGCTGCCTATCCAGAGACCCTTGCCCTTTCCTAGGTGTCCTGTGGCTCATGACTGGCACCTGGGTGTTTTGACCATTGGGATTAGAAATGAGGATTCTACCCTGCAATAAATGGCTTCAAGGTTAACCATTGATTGTCTTAATTGAAATGATAAATATGTAAGATGCTGCCTAAGAGACTTAAGCCAATCTGCTTTACTTCTACCCATGTTAAGTGCAATCCCTTCGATTCCAGGGTTCTGGGGACAGTGGGAAAGACTTCCTCCTTACTGCCCTTCAAATCCCATTGGGAATGTAGGGCTTAAAGTCCCTCGGAAGGACTGGACACAGTAATGATATTCTTCTGTCTGCAGCTGGACGGACCACTTGGTATCAAAATCAAATACACATTTGCACCTTAGGTTTAAAAGGCAGATTATTTGTATGGTGTGAAGAAGTGTATGGATGATTTCCATTTTTTGTCAGGAAGTTTTATTTTGGTTTACTGAAAGATATAGCTACTGTTCTTGTAAGAATGCTAGTATGTCACATGCCAGCCTTTGTGTGGACATTTTTAGGATCGTGCTGGGCACACTTGCCTTCGAGAGATTCCATGTGCACAGTTGCAGGTCAGCCAGCATTGTTCAGAAATGTTCCCCATTCCCAAGACAGAAATTGTGAATGAGAAATCTTTTGAGTCTTAGCATTTTTTATTTTGAATCTCACCATTTCCTGTAGGCATAGGATTCAGAGGCCTATGTTGGCCTTTTCTAACAGCACTGGGATTGAGCAGATCATTTACTTTGCCTGTTCACTGCAGTTTAGAAGATGTGACTGCACTGTCAACTGTGAGGCTCGGGCTGGCCTCTCCCTTCATAAAGACGTTTCCTCAGCTGCCTCTCATGCAATTTACTGGTTGAAATTGTCTAACCTTGTGTGTGTAGCTTGCTGATTCCACTGGGCTGCTTGCTTTTTCATGGAGTTTTTTAGACACCAAGTTCATCTTTTCTGTGGACCTTCCTCACCTGTCTCAGATGTTAAACCATCTCACCACACAGCCATTGTCTTTGCTGAGAATCTTGACTTTCCTAATTATGGCAACTCTGAATGTAAATAAGAATATTCCTCTGTATTTTTGTGAAAAATGTAACTTGTTAGTGTGACTATTTAAAATATGATGACATTAAGAATACTTGTGAAAAAAATTAAAATATTTCCTTTTTGTTTTTTCCTTTAAACTTAAGTATTGTCGGTTGCCAAGTACCATTTCCTGAGTCTGCTGGGACCACTTTTGGGGGTGGGTAGACTTCACATGGATCCTCCATCCTGACACCTCAGTTAGTGTTTGTATGTCACCAGTTTCTGAGCCACTCCAGGCTATAATGTTAATGTGTGCCACTCCCACACTGTAGGTACTGATGATGTTATTCATTATCCCTTCAATGTGGACTTCTGGCAAACACATCTTGTAGTGTTGGTCTTTGGGTTATAGATAGAAGCTTGGTAAATCTCTCTGGAGGAGAAAGATGCATGACATTTATTGACAAAATACTTTTAAAATAATTTTGACGTGGCATGTCTCTTTTTTTAACTGTCACATTGGCAATCCAGTGAAAGGGACAATCAGACATCACACTTACGAAGGGAGGGAGGGGTCATCTATGAGATGCACAGGTACCAGCCAGGCTTTCCAGTGTGTTCTTCATGTAGGAGCTTGTGTGCCCAGTAAGAGACAGGCTCAGAGACCTTGTCTCATGTGATCCCTAAACCTCTTGCTTTCTTGAACTGCTGTGCATGTGTGTTCTCATGTGTGCATGCATGTAGACATCAGAGAATGGCTTATGAGAGTTGTTCTCAGCTTCCACCGTGGGAGTTGTGGAGATTGAACTCAGGTGTCAGGATTCAGGTTTGGTGGCAAGCCCCTTTCCCGGCCCTCTGCGCACTTCACTGTGCATATCTGCAGGCATCTGCTGATTGAGGTTGAGAAGGACCGAGGAGCCCTAAGAGCGAGTTGGGAGGGGCTTGCTTGTTTTGTTTTCCTGTCCACTCAGCTGCCCCCTTCCTGGACTGCCCAGTAACTGATCCTTCAGCCCTGATGCAGCCTGGCAGCAGTGTTAGAGGCCCCTGTAGTATCTATTTGTTAACAAAACTCAGTTTCCAGTCAACACGTGTCAAGATCTGAAAGTGGGTCTAAAGTACTTTCTCCATTTGAGCTTGGTATTTGGGGCCACAGTTCCTTGTGGGAAGTCAGCCTGCCACTAGTTAGAAAACACTTCCCTCTTTCTCCCAGACATGCCAGATGTCTCGTTGGGGGCGACATCCCCTCAGAAGTCCAGGTAACTTGTGTGTGGTTGCTTGTATCTGTCCGGCACCTGGGAGACCTAAAGTTAAGGACACTGTATTTAAGTAAGCCTGCTGTGTGTAGTTCCAGCCTATATAATAATAACAATAACAGTAAACTCTGATTACAGGCTGCCCTGAGGAAGGACTGTGCAGTCAGAGGGTAGACCTCTAGTCATTAAGCAAAGCAGAGCTTAAATGTTTCCCATCCACCCCAGGCCCTATAGAAATTCTTACAGGACCCTGAGTATGTCGATAAGTAGGTATACATATCTACATTTACTGATGGTAAGTTATCAGCAAATTTATCTTAAAGCCATTGTTGTACAGCATTTGTATAATTTATTAAAGGTGAGTATCATTTGCATACTAATGACATGAGTATCTTTGTTTCCTTTTTATGAGGACTCTTGACTTGATATTGGATGCTGCAGAATGTAGAGATTACCTGTCTTCCAGAGAGGATTGACATTTTGATTTCATAACACTCAATGCTGAGAATGCTACTTTGTGTAAATTTGTTGTACAAAGTGGCAGGGCTATTTAGGGTTATTTCAGAATTACCAAACCAAAATTTCACTGAGTTTTCTTATTTTGTTTTTGTTTTGAGACAGGGTGGACTCGGACTCACTAAGTTCAAAGCTGGCTTTGAACTCCTGATTCTTCTGTCTCCCCGCAAGCTAGGATTACAGGTGTGCATTACCACACCTATCTAGAGATGTTTTTATAGTAAATGTTTTGATGACCGAGTAACTATCTCCATTTCAGTCTCAAGTTTACTTTTCCTACTTCTAGACATGCTGTTTTCTAGTCTTTTATTATGGATCTTGTTTTTAAAACCATCTTCAAGTGTCCTAGCCTTTGTGTCCTGTTTGCTTTGGGCCATGTCCTATGAGTCTCAGGTGGCTCTGAAACACCAAGAGGCATCTGAAGCTAGTAGTTTACTGTGCACTTTCCCACAGCTGCATTTGTTGGGTGCATAAGAGGGACTATTAATCCCACAGGGCAAGAAAACGACTATAATTTTGAGCCAAAATTGTAGTAAGCTTGATTTTATTGGAGTGCATTTAAGAGCTGGCCAGTGACTGCCTCCTAAGTTGGTTAAAGAGAAGTTTCTTGGGTCCCTTTTAAAAAATAAAACCACAAGTAGTTGCAAAGCAGAAGAGAGACAATATGGAAATACAGAAAAATCTCAAAATACAAATAAACGAAAAACAAAACCTACCAGGTGGTCACCATGTGATTAGGGAAGGTTAGGGAGAGTAAGAGTATTCTCAAATAGTAAGTCAAGGTCCAGAAAAGACTTAAAAACAGCAACTTGGCTCTTAACAGTAAATGGAAACACTCCTGCCTTCAAAATGGGGTTAGGCAGGGTCCTCAGGACCAATGAGGTGATGAGACATAACAGCAATTTGAATTCTGAGTGGTCATTGCTAATTGCCTTCTAAGAAAAATTATACCTGCTCACACATGCACCATTAAGACTTGCCATTTTAAAAACTTTGGCTTGAGGACAAGGCCCCCAAAGTTAGATGAGCAGAGGCAACTGTATTCCATCACCGTGGGGGGCACCAGAACTTCTAACTAGTTAGGGCCATAGGGCAGGTTGGGTTCTGACATTGGGACTTCAAACAGGGAGTGGGTCCTTTTTAAAGTAAAAGCCACAAGTAGGGTGTTTGGAATGATATAAGAAAGAATTTTTACAATTTGAGGTTAAGACTTAGGGAATGTCATGATAACATTTTACAGATAGTAGTTGTGATTTGTGGTAACTGTGTTTGTACAAGCTTAGCAGAGGGCTTGTAAAAGCATGTTTACAAAGTCTGTGGTTATCTTAACACAGCTCTTGATGCAGCTGGGGTCTTGTCTTAATTGTAACCAACTATTCTTCTGACTGCAGAGAATATGGGACAAGGGTCATAGAACAGAAGTGGGGTAGGTGGCTAATGTTTAATAATTATTGTGAACTCCACAGAAACATTTATGTGCACCTGCTTGTGTGTGCACATGCATGAGGAAACCAGAGGATGATGTCAGGGTGTGCTTATATGAAAAGGTTGGAATTATATCAGGCATTCCTAGTACTTCTGCACCTTATTTTTTAATGTTTTTAGCATATGCTAAATACACATAATAATGGGCTTCATTGTGAAAAATGTTTTTGATTTTTTTTGGTATTTTTGTCTTCCAAAACTCTTTTTTATCGGTTCCTTTGCTGTATGTGTGTCTGTATACTCTTGCATGCCTGATGGCCATAAAGGGCAGAGAGGGTATCATCCCCTGGAACTGGAGTTACAGATACCATTTGAGAGCTGGGAATCAACTCCGGGGTATTCTTGAACAGCCAGCACTTTTAACCACTGAACAAGCCATCTCTCTAGCCTGATTGTGACATTTTCATACATGTAGATAAAGAATGCTGATCATAGTCACCTGTTAACCTCTCTTCTTTTCTTCCCACTCCTGATAATCTGCCCTTCCTTATTCCATCCAGACCCCAGTCTTCCTTTATGGTGCATGCCTCTGTGTGTGTGTCTGTGTGTCTGTGTGTCTGTGTGTGTTGCTTTGCTTGCAAGAACATGGGCGAGGGACACAGACACCTTTTCTACCCCACCAGAGAAAACATCTCTCCCTCTCCCACTAGTCATTAACTGCCAGTAGCTCCTCAGTGAAGAGTGAGGCCTCAGGGACCCCTTCCCTCTTCTATGACAAGGTGTCTTATTGTTTCACTTTGGACCTGTTTTCAGTTTTGCTTGTTTTAAAGATTTTATTTATTTTTGTGTGTGTGGTAGTATTTGCTTACATGCATGTCTATATGTCATGTGAGTGCCTAATGTCTACAGAGGTCAGAAGAAGGAGACAGACTCACTGAAACTGGAGTTACAGGGTGTCATGAGCCACCATATGAGTGCTGGGAACCCACCCTGATCCCCTCTGGGAGAATTCACAAGTGTTTTTTAACCACTGAGCCATCTCTTCGGCCCCTGTGGGTTTGGAGTTCTTGCTTTATTTTTATTTTTTTTAAATAAAGCCTTATTATGTTGCCTGGGATAGCCTTGGATTTCGATGCCACTTTCCCATTCAGTACTGGGCTTCAAGATTTGCACCCTCACGCTTACTTGGGAGCATATCCATTGTGGCCTTTGGAAGGCTCCCTTCAAAATGTGTGCTGAGCAACCTGCCTTTCTTGTCAGCAGAGGGCGCCCTTGCTCTCTCAGCACTGAAACGGAAATTGAGACCGGCAGGGTGGAGGCGGGGGCTCAGGTTGAATGAGATGTGACTCTGTGCACCCAAGAAAGAAAAATTCTCTTTAGCCAGGTTTGTGTCTAAGTTGAGGTAGATTTCAATTTCAAAATTTTAAAATGTTGCTTTGACAAACTGGCACAGTGGGTAAAGGCACTTGTTTTCAAACCCGACAGCCCAAATTCATTTCCCAGAACCCGTGATGGAAGGAGAGAACTGACATCCCCCCAGCCTCCCCGAAGCCCTGGGCGGGATAGCAACACAGCACAGCCAGGGAACCAGCTCAGGGAGAAAAAGCTTAAGGCACCTGGCAGGAGGCAGATCTGTGAGATGGACATGGCTAATCACTCACTTTGTGTTCAGGTAAGGGTCTCTTGCTTTCCCTGAGTGTTGTGGCTGGTGTTGAATCGGAGAGACCGTGTGCAAGCTTCTCTGCTGTGGTTGCTCTCGTAGAGAGGCAGGTGAGTCGAGTCCCTCCTCAGCAACTCCTCTTATGCCAGAGTTGGATAATTCAGACAGTCACTTATCTGGGACACAAAATTTGGGAGGGACACCAATAATTAAGATAAATAGCAATTGAACACTTTTTTTTAAACTTCAACTTGTACTGGAGGGATGGCTCAGTTCAGATCCCCAGAACCCACATAAAAGCCTGACACAGGTGCATGCTGTAATGCTAGCTCTCCTATGGCTAGAGAGGAATGCCTGGGGGCAGGTGAAGCACAAAAAGCTTTGTCTAGATAGTCCAGCTTCCACAGGGCTGGAAGACCCTGTGTCAAGCACAAAGAAAGATATGGACAGATACCTAGGCTGTCCTTGAATCTCCACACATAAGCTTTGGCATGTGCGCACCCACATATACATAAAGACATATGCACACATCATGTACACTTAGAAAATTTAAAAATTAAAACTGAACTTGATATAACATCCACATGGATAAACAGAACCTCAAAATGTTAAATAAAGGTGGTCTTTGATGCTATATGGTCCCTTTTGTGACTTTCCAGATTAGATTATGAAGATGCCCATTATCAGTCTTTCTGCAGTTGTTGACATTTTAGCCCTCCCAGGCTTACCCTCGTCCATCTTGAGATGGGCAGTGGGATAAGGAAGGAGAAAGCTTTGGTGCCAACAGGTGGGTTGCACTTTCTGGTAGGAAGCAGGTCTGAGAGAGAGATAGATGTCCATGGCTGGCTAATCACTCACCGTCCTGTCCCAGCTGTCCCAGCCTCCCCTGCTCTAGAAGCTCCTCTTGCACTTCAGTGTACAGGTCTCAAGTCTCACCTTCAGGGCCAGCCACTCTGTTCCAGAGACTGCCATTCTAGAATGTTCTGAAAATCTCCAATCTGCCCCATTTCTCTCTCTCCAATCTCCACCCTCAGGAAAACTGCCAAGAAATCCAGTTCCACATTCCAGGTGATTGTGTAGGCTCTTCCTCTGAAGCTGCTAGCTGCCTAAGGCCCCACCTAAAAGGCTACCGTAATTGGACACAAACCCAGCTTGCAATAGACAGTCATCACCACCCCGTAAACCCCCATCCTCAGCCACCTACAGGGTATTTAAGCGCCCTGCCTTAGATTGGTCATGTGATGTTTCTCCTGCCTCCTTCCCCTGACCTTCAGTACTGGGCTTCAAGATTTGCACCCTCACGCTTACTTGGGAGCATATCCATTGTGGCTTTTGGAAGGCTCCCTTCAAAATGTGTGCTGAGCAACCTGCCTTCCTTGCCAGCAGAGGCTAACTGGAGGGAAGACCCTCTCTGGAGACTGGAGGGTCATCCAGGAGTGGCTGTGCCCAGAATAAACCTGGTTTTTTGTTTGCTTGTTTGTTTTGTTTTTTACTTTTTAATTTGGCTTGATCTGTCTTAAACCTATTATCTTGGTGCCAGCAGCAGTCCAGGAGGAATTCCCTGCTGGGCAGAGCGGTCATCCTGTCCCATCTGTCCTGTTGTTGTCCCCATCCTTCATCCCCTGCCCCTTGTGTCACACCCCACCACACACACGCACACGCACGCACACACACACACGCGCACACACACAC
>PVIH01005922.1:100492-117681 GCA_004025045.1 Sigmodon hispidus | reverse complement strand
GATGGTGATACCTCCTGAGGTTCTTTTGTTGAGTAAAATTGTTTTGGCAATCCTGGCTTTCCTGTTATTCCAAATGAAATTGAGTATTGTTCTTTCAAGGTCTAAAAAATATTGTGTCGGGATTTTGATGGGCAGTGCATTGAATCTGTAGAGTGCCTTTGGGAGAATGGCCATTTTTACTATGTTGATCCTACCAATCGAGGAACATGGGAGAGCTTTCCATTTTCTGATATCCTCTTCAATTTCTTTCTTCAATGATTTAAAATTTTTGTCAAATAGGTCTGTTACTTCTTTGGTTATAGTTACTCCAAGGTATTTAATACTATTTGCAGCTAATATGAAGGGTAATGTGTCCCTTATTTCTTCTTCAGCTCTCAGGGAATCTACTAAGTATTTTTTAAAATACTTAAGAAATTCTTACTGTTTATACTAAAAAAACGAAAACAAAAACAAAAAACCTATTACTTTTATTATTATTGTTTCCCCAAAAACACCTATGGAGTTACAGTTTTCTCTTTTGCTCTATGAAGAAAATACTTTACAGGCACTATCATTATTGATGTATTCTTTTTTTAATTAAAATTATCAGAAATGATTTGGTCTGGTCCTTTCTCTTTAATTCTTCATTTGGCTTTATTGTCAGGGTAATACCAACCTTGTAAAAAAGTAGTTTGAAAGTATTATTTTTCTATTTTATGGAATATTTGAGTAGTATTGATATGTGCTCTTTTTTGAGGTTTGGTAAAGGTCTGCAAAACTTCATTCAAGCCATAGGCCTTTTCTTATTGGGAGGATTTTAGCGACTGTTTCAGTTTCATTGGTTCTTACAGATCTTTACTTAGTATTTACTTCTTGTCTTGACATGGACAGATTTTATGCACCTAGATATTCATCTGTTTCTTTTAGATGCTTCCATTTTAGGAGAATTTGCCAGGTCTCTTTTATTGTGCCACTTTGTTTCTCTCCAGTGAAATATTGAAGACTCTATAGGGAGTGAGACAAATTGCGTGGTATCTGGGATCGCATGCTAATAATGACATGTCTCTCAATGCCAATTCTTCAACCATAAGATCAATCTGCTGTTTTAATATATGTATGGACCATTGGAAATGTTGATTCTGCAGATTGAGCTGCTGTTTGACTCAAGATCTGTTTTGTGGCAGCAGTCTGAGTCAGTGAAACAGCTCTAGCTATTGCTCCTCGTACTGCCAGCAGTATTGCTGTAATGATGACAGCAGTAATTAGTTAGTACAGCAAGGAGAAAATATATTACCCATCTGGGGTTTCCTTGTGGCCAGAGTTTCTTGATCTGTTGCTGGATGAACATCTCTTGAGGCTACCCATATTGGCATTGTGGCACCCTGGGGAAAAGCATAAGTGTACACTCACCCTCGGGTCAATCGGGGGGGGGGGGGGAGGTGACTGCCATTGGAGAGAAATGGGATCTCTCCACTTGACAAGTGGCAGTGGTATATCCCTAGGCAAATATACTCAGTGTTTACTCACTGAGCTCAATCTAGCTTCAACAAAGCTAAGGAAATTATGAAAGAGAACATCCATCAGAGCCAGGTTAGGATCCCTTTTAGTGTTTCTGGTGATAATATTGTTGCCAAGAGCGCCTCAAGAGTTCTGTTATCTCTTTCTACAATGGCTTGTCCTTGTGAGTTGTAAGTGATACCAGTTGTGCGAGACATCTTCCAGGAGCCTGAGGATTCATTAAGTTGTTGTGACACATAAGCAGGGCCATTGTCAGTTTTAATGGCCCAGGGTACTCCTGTGAGTAGTATGGCTGACTTAATTGCCTTTATAACATTGGAAGCTTTTTCTCCAGGCTTTGCTAGTGCAAACATGAATCTAGAATAGGTGTCAATTATTACATGCACATATCTCAAGTTGCCAAATGGAGCATAATGTGTCACATCCATCTGCCATAAAGCTTTAGGTATCAAGCCTCATGGGGTCCTAGGGGGAGGCAGTGGTGTGCAAGTGACACAGGTTCTGGATAGGTGTTTGCATTGAGAAATTGGCAACTCTGGGAGTAATTTATGTAAACTTTGAGGGGATAAATGAAACTGCTGGTGTAGTGCTGTAGCTTGTTTTAGCAAATCAACCATAGCTGTCAATATAATGGTATCAGTTATTTCATTTCCCTTAGCTAATATCCCTGGTAATTTGAAATGGGATGTAATATGAGACAAGTACCATGACTCTGTTCTTAGGTTTAATACAACTTGTATCAGAAGCATGTTATTGGCTATAGGCTTAAGAGTATCCTTTATTCTAGAAAAAGCCAATACTCAGACAGCTTAGCCTGCATATTCACTGTCTGAAAAAGTATTAACAGGCTCATTTTGACATTCCACTAAAACCTTAAAAAGGGATAACAATTCACCCAGTTGCACAGAACCAGAATTTCGAATCACGCATGTCTCATTTGTTTTACCTTTTCTTTGAATGAGAATGTCGTAATTTGTTTCATTTTGGCATCTGAGAAAGCTAGGGTTGCATGTGAAATAGGATTTGAGGAGGGAACTGAATTGAATGCAAATCTCAATTGGAAGAGATGAGAGCTCAAGCAAAATCTTACTTTTTGGCAGATGATTGTCAATCATGTCATTAAATACAGCAACCATCTCCTGGGAGAAAGTGGAGTCAGCATGTAATGCTTTAGTATTCCTTAACAGAAATGGAAGACTAAGTTTATCTGACTCTCTCCCATATGTTCTTTGAGCTAACATCTGTGCCTTCAGTCCATAAGAAATTTTGATCAAATCTGGAAGTCTCTTTATGTAAGACAGAATGGGCCTCATGAATCCTCAGCAAGGGGCCAGATTGCCAAAGTACCCCTAAAAGTTTCTTAACTGTGCAGAGTATGATTGCTAGTAGGGTCAGCTCAGGCTTATGGCATTGCAAGCTGACGGTGGATAATATGGTAAGCATCATTTTTTAACACATCCCTTGCTTTTCGAGTAAGCTCTGTCTTCTGTGAGGGACATGTGGGACCCTCTAGGAGTGAAAACAAATTTATCTCCTGTTCTAGAATAGGCAAAAGTGGTTTAAGCCAATTTACAGTCCCACATAACTGTTGGAGCTCCATTAATGAATATTTACATCTTGCTTAAAGGATAGAGAATGAATATCCTTGGCAATAACAAATCTCAAAAAAGGGAAAGGGGAGCACTAACTGAACCTTATCTGGAGTGACTATCAAGCTTAATTAGGCCAAATTCTGGAGTATTAATTTAATATGATGTCATAAGTAGGCTGAATTGGGATGTACCAACAATAGATCTTCTATATTATATACCAAGGTGATGTCTTTAGGAACATTGACCAGAGCTTGTGTAACATAACATTGGAACATAGCTGGACTATTTTTCATTCCTTGTGGCAAAACTGTCCACTGGTACCTGTTAGTTGGTTTAGGTATATTAGGCTCCCATATGTGAAGGCAAAATGTCCTCTATCTTGGGGTGTCAGGGGAATTTGAGAAAAGCAATCTTTAATGTCCAACATCACTATATAATGCAATGGAGGAATGGCACTGGGATGTGGAAGGCCAGACTGTGGCGATCGCATCTTCTCCATCTGATCATTTCCTGCACTTAGATCTTGTAAGAGATGGAATTTGCCTGCTTATTTTAAATAGCAATAATGGGAGTATTGTGCATGCTTGTAGAAGGCTCACTATGACCAGCCTTTAGCTGTTCAGCAACTAGATTTTTTAATATAGATAATTTAGGTTCAATAGTAGGCCAGTGTTCCATTCAGGTATCTTGGTCTGATAGCCAGTTAATGGAATAGGGTTGGGCTTTTTAATAATTTTTTACATTAGAGGGACAGAGACCTTTATAATTGGGGAAACTCCCAGTGTTGAAAAAGTTTCAGTTTCAGTTAATATAGTAGTATCTGTACTTCCATTCCAGTTCAGGTCCACCATTGGAAAAAAGCTTCATAGCCACTGAAGCCTGGGAAATAAAGGTAGCCACCACAGGAACTGCAGGCCACCAGGGAAGGAGCTGCCTACTCCATCCTGGTTACCGGTTCTGAGTTCTGCTCCCTCTTTCTCAGCTCAGTGTGACGTTCACACACTTTCATTGATTTTCGGTAAGATGGCCCCATCTTTTAGCCAGGGAGGTCCGATCGCTTGAAGGATACTTCTTAGCCAGGGAGGTCCGATTGCTTGAAGGATACTTCTTAGCCAGGGAGGTCCGATCGCTTGAAGGATACTTCTTAGCCAGGGAGGTCCGATCGCTTGAAGGATACTTCTTAGCCAGGGAGGTCCGATCGCTTGAAGGATACTTCTTAGCCAGGGAGGTCCGATTGCTTGAAGGATACTTCAGGGGGCAAAAGAGGAAGTTACTATTCTCTTTCTTGCTAGAAACAGCACTTTCACCCACAAATCTGGTGCCCATATATTCTCATGGGTCAACACTGCAGTTTTTCCTGCTCTCCCATCTTTACATGGAGACCTGGACTGATCAGAAGAGCCTTTAAAGTTCCAATTTGTGGTTCACTACACTGGAAGGGATATTGCCCATTGCTACAGTGCAAGACCAACAACAAGCAGGGAAAAGTATATTTACACCAGTAGTTGTATGTACACAGTGTATCTTCATTGGGGGGTCTGCTTATTGGGAAGCCAGACCCTGGTTCCATTTCCTGAGTGGTCAGCTCTTATATGGAAACGCCAGGCAAACCTGAACACAGACTTTCTCCCTAACATCTTAAACAGACAAACAAAAACAAATGCTGGGAAAAAGAAAAGTGGGGTCTCACAAGATTGAGATGGATAGCCAACACAAAAGATGGGGCCATCTTACCGAAAATCAATGAAAGTGTGTGAACGTCACACTGAGATGAGAAAGAGGTAGCAGAACTCAGAACCTGTAACCAGGATGGAGTAGGCAGTCACTCAAGTCTTAATCAGAGACTACAACAGCAGGCAAAATAAAATGCCAAAACGTAACTGCAGTAATAGCAAAAATGACCCCAAATCAGACATTATCAATAGCGAAGCCAAAATCCCCACAATTTTGGCCCCAAATGTTCGGGTGAGGTCTGGTTTGGGGTCAGGTGTTGGGGTTGCCTCTATTTTCAAGGCCCTGCTAGTTCCCCTTGGGGGAGGGAGATAACGCAGAGACAGCAACATGGCCTGTGGGGACAAATTGAAACAAGTAAGTCCAGTTTTATTAATGAGGGGAGAGTCTTAAATACTTTTTCCCAGACCCTCCTCCCAGCCAGGAGAAAGGACTTTGGTTTGCTGCTATCTGCAGCTGTGGCAGTGGTCTCTCCCTGGTCTAGGTCATGCTTGTCAAGGACCCAGGATGACCCAGGTTGGCTTATTGGGAAGTGCTTAGGAGCAGTCTTAAGGCACCATTTATCACCAGTTTGTTCTGGCTGAGACCAAGCCAGCCTCCAGGTCCCTAGAAGCCTCTAGGGCCTATACATTCCACACTGGGTGTCTTGGAGCATAATATATAGATGAGACTGGCCTTATTTTTAGAGAGATCCTAATTAAAGGTGTTGTACTACTATACCAGGCTCCCTACTGTATTTATAAAGATAAGAAATAGTTGTAGGGAATGTATGGAGAGATAAAAAAATGTTTTGTTTCCCTGGCTCTTGTCTGGGCTGTACTTTGTTGATTTTTAAGATCCTGTTCTCTTGTGGACTCCCCCTCCCCTTGCATATTCAGTGGGCTGTGGTTAGCCTAGGTAGCCTTTTTTGCCATTGTTGGCTTCTGTTGTAGAAGATTTCTGGCTCTGTTTGGGCCAGAGGTTTGGACCTTGCCCGCCGGTGGCTTGTAAGGTGGTGCAGGCAGTAAGGGGCAAGGGGTAAAGGGAGACAGCTCTCCCATACTTACCCACATCTCTGCCAACATGATTGGCTCTACTGTGCTGCCCAGGTTAGATGCAGGGCCTGCTCTTCCTAGTACTACAGCTGGTGTCAGCTCTTCTTCTCTTATGACCTCAAGGTTCTCCCACCTACCTCAGGCATAGACAGGACCTCGTTCCCTCACTACCACTCTGCAGACAAGTTTAGATGGTACCAGCTATGCCCTCTCACACCCTCAGGGCTGGCTCTGCTGCCTAGAGCCTGTTCTCTTGAGTGCTGCAACAGGTGAGGGGTTGGCTTTCAGCTTTTTTATATGTCCTTTTCTGTGATTTTATATCCGTGTGTGTGTGTGTGTGTGTGTGTGTGTGAGAGAGAGAGAGAGAGAGAGAGAGAGAGAGAGAGAGAGAGAGAGAGAGACAACAGAGATATCTTCTTGATTATGTTTTATTATAAAGCCTTAACATTTTAGTGTGGAACTTACCTTGGAAGGTCTGCATGCTATAGTTCTCCTCAGTTCCAGACATGGTTTCTCTGTGTAGCCCTTACTATCCTGGAACTCACTCTCTAGACCAGGCTGTCTTGGAACTCACAGAGATCCACCTGGTTCTGCCTCCCAAGAGCTTGGATCAAAGGCATGGGCCACCACCAGCTACCTTGGAAGGTTTTAACAACACAATTTTCATTATGATACATTGGCCTAAGGTACCATGTTACATGGTTTCCATCTCTTTACAATGCCCTACTTACTACGATCTCACTGTGAATACTCTAGTATTATTGACCATAATAGGACCTTTTAAGATTAAGATGTTTAAATTCAACACTTAAAATGTAGACTTTGAAAATGAAATTCACACACAGTATGCATATAATTAAAATTTCAAGATAATATAAAGTCATATACTAACACCATTGAATATATTCTATAGTGTTGCTTTACATTTTTTTAGTTTCTTTCTCTAAAAAAAGTAAAAAAAAAAAACTACTTTAAGTTGGTATATTTAGTATACTGTATCATCCATCTGTGTTAATAAAAAATATCCCTGATGTCAACAGGCAATTCAGCTCACAGATTTTCTGAAAAGTTCTACCTGGTTGTGATAGAGTATACTCAAAACAACCGCTCACTGTTACGCATGTGGGATTTACACTTAAGGTCTATTCCTGTCTCACTGGGTAAGTCTACTTTGTCAAGGTCTGTTTATTTATTTATTTATTTTGTAGGCTCAAGTAGACCTGTATTTTAACAAAGTATATATATATATATATATATATATATATATATATATACACAATTAGATTAGGGTTTTTTTCTTTGTAAGAAATAACATCTTTATTACATAGTTCACAAAATCCTATATACATTTAACTAAAAGCTGGTTTTGTAAAACTGTATTTATTTTTGTAAATAATATTGTTAATGTTATATATTAATTATTTAAAATAATGGGTTTTTTGGCTTTTTATATAGATCTAATTACTTGATCACACCCTCCCTTTCTACTCTTCCTCGTCTGCCTCCTATTACTGTTTCTTTAACCCATGTCTCCTTTTTCATTGTTTAGAGTTGGCTTTTGAATCCATTCTTATATCCTGGTGATAATTATGTTTTATTTAGAATACCAAGAGTAAAAGGAATTTCTGACTTTCTCCCTGCGTATAGTGTCTATAATTTTAGATTTCAGCTATCTATTAAAAAGTAGCAATTACAATACTTCCTTAGATAAGGTTCTCTCCCAGTTTTTGGTTCTGGTTTTTGTTTTACAGATGAAACAACAGACACAAAACTATCAGAAGCTCATTCGCTGCCAGAAGAGCATTATTCCTCCTCTCCAGAGAAGATCCTGTCTCCATTTTCACAGAGATTCCAGGCTTGCAGAGCCAATCTCCAGAGCACCAGCAGGCTGTCCCTGTTCTCTGAAATGGTGTACAGCAAAGAGATGGACCTGCCAGAAGGAGTAGAGATAATCAGTGTTAAGCCTTCAGCAGGTAAGATCTACCAAAAGAGGCTAAGCCAACTTTGTAAGGCATAAGTACCCACCAGTGTTTCTAAAAGTAAGTGCTGTAACTCACTCTGAAATATACACAAAGCAGAAATGGAACAGTTATATTGAGAACCTGAAATTGAAAGTTTAAATTTTTTACCATGTTTTTAAGTTATGTGACATTTCCAGCCAACTTAGCCTCGTAAATACTGATTTGTTTTTTATTTTATTTTATTTTTTCCTCTTCCTTTTTTTTTTTTTGTATTATGAATAAAGTGACATTTTCTTTCCATGTATATCCTTATTCAAGCTCCCTTTCCCCACCCACCTCCTCTCTTCTCCACATCTCCCCATCTCCCCAGCATGAGCAGGAGGTCCCAAGGTCCCAATTGCTCAGGTCAGCATCCACTCCTGGAAGATCCCGTTTCCTCCCCACAACATCAAGACTGAGTGGGATGTTCCTCTAGAGGGAGTGGGATCCACGGTGTCCAAGGTGTTTCAGATCCCAAACTGTTCAGGGGTTGTGGTTTGCAGCTTGGATATGCTTTGCTTTTTGCTTTTTTTGTTTAGAGTTCACTAATGAGTGAGTACATCCCCTGCTCATCTTTCAGGTTTGAGATACCTTGCTCAGGAGGATATTCAACGAATCCATACATTGCCTGCAAATTTTAGGATATCATTTTTTCTTACTGCTGAGTAGTACTCCATTATGTAGATGTACCAAAGTTTGTTAATCCATTCTTCAGTTGAGGGACATCTAGGTTGTTTCCAGGTTCTTGCTATTACGAATGATGCTGCTATGGACATAGTTGATCTAATGCCTTAAATTCAAAAGTTTTAGTAAACTCAATAAAGTAAAATAGCAAATTAGAGAAATCAAAGATACCTATCAGGACACCTCTTTGACCCAATTTTTGTTTTATTTTATGAAAATTGTAGCATGCAGTCAAATGTGATGCTCATTCATATAATCCCCACATTTGGAAGGCAAAAGCAGGGTTGCTGCAAGTTAAATACCAGCCTGGCTTCCATAGCAAATGCCAGGTCCTCAGGTTATATAATGAGGCCTTATTAAAAATAAAATGGTGTTTGGGGGCCATATAGTGAAAACTTTTCTTCTGGTGTGAATTTTATTTATTTAATCACTTCTTTTAGAAAGGATTAAAAATTTTTTATTCACCTCAAGGAAAATGATGACCCTAATGTAATGTTACATTAGTTTAAGGCTTTAAATAACAGTGTTGTTGAGGCTTGTGTATGGTTCAATGGGTAAACGTGTTTACTGATAGGCCTGATATCAGAGTTGATCTGAGTTAGATTCCTAGGACCCACATGTAGCATCTTTCCTCAGTCATTTTCTATCTTTTAAAGATATATATTTATTTGTATATCTGTGGGGTGTATGCATGTGAATCCAGGTGGCTGTGAAGTCAATCCTGATCCTCTAAAGCTAGAGTTTCAAGTGCTTGTAAGCTTCCTGATGAGGTTTTGAGAATCAAATTTAGGCTCTCTGCAAGAGCAGTGTGAACTCTTAACTGCTGAACTATCTCTCTAGCCTTCCACCTTTATTTTTTGATGTGAAGTCTCTCTCTGAACCTGAAGCTCATTAATTTAGCCAGATTGGCCAGCCAGTGAGTTTCAGGGATCTACCTCTTCCTGCCTGCTTCTACCCCACAAAGCTAAGGAGCTCCTATTTCCAGCTTTTTTTCTTTTTATTTCAATTTTATTCTTGACAATTTCATTCATATACAATGAAATATGATCTTATGTAAGCCCTATTTTTCCTCCTTCAACTCCATCTATATCCACTCCAACATACCCCCTTCCTATTAGATGTCCTATTTTTTAGATTTTATTTTATTTTTTTAAATAACTCACTTGGTCCAGTTAGTATTATTCATATGTGCATACTTACGGGGCATTGGAATCCTGTTGAGGTTCACATCCTTCAGAAAGAATGATTCTTTATCCTTCAGAAACTTACCAACTGCTGATAGCTCCTCAGTAAGTAGTAGTACCTGGATACCATCTACCCATCTACAGCTGCTTGAGTTCTTGAGTGTGATAGAAGTGCATATGCAGAAGTTGCAAAACTCCCCATCATCCAACTGAGTCTTAGAGTCTTTCTGCTTTCTCTTCAATGATATTCCATGAGCTGGGAAGAGGGGAGTTGATACAAGGGTCTCATTTAGGGCTGTGTACTCAGAATTTTATCAGCACTTAGACCAGTTGTGCATCTTTCCACTGCAAAAAGAGGCTTCTCTGATCAAGGTTTAGAGCAGCCTAGGTTATAGGTCTAAACACAAACATTTAGATGGCAATTAGATAGCATGACCATTTAACAAAATATCAGTAGCAGATATTACTCGTGGTCTTTTGTTTAAGATTGTAGTATAGGGCATGAAATTCTCTCTTGTAGAGCAGGCTTCAAATCCAATCAATAAGCATTTAATTTTCCTAATAGTAATGTCACTATTACATAAATTGCCAAATTTTGCTTGATAGGTCTATATTGTGACATGTGTGGTCCAGAGCTGGATAAGACCATTAATGTCTTTTTTTACCTAGCCTCCTGCATAGCATCTTTCACACTGTGAAAGCTCACTACCATGGAGGATGTTTCTGGGACAGTTGAATTTGATTTTTCTATATCCTGCATCCAGTGTGCACGGTGTCAGCAATAGCAATAGAGTAACACTGGTTAGTTGTGGTGGGTAATCAAGGGTGACAACAATATCATGTATTCTTTTGTAGACCTCTAGGACTTCTCTGACTACTAACTCAGAGGGAGGTATGCCATGCTTGAGAGGGACGTTCTCCACGCATATAGGATAATTCCATTTAAACTCTTCTAATTTTTTTTTTTAAACAAATGGCTTCCTAACTGATGTGTTTCATGCCCAGCTTTTTACATGGACCCCGAATACCCAACCTAAGATCCTTGTACTTGTGCATCAGACACTGAATTGACTGTAATATCTCTTTAGCCCAGTTACCTATATTTTACAAATAAATTTTGCAATATATAGGCATACCCATTTATCTGCTGTTAGATATATTTGACTTCACTCTGCAGTAATACAGTTGACTAGTTGTAGTCGAGATCCTACATCTGAAAAGTCTGAAGTAGTAATATCCCCTTAAATTTGACAACCTGTTTGGGAAACTAATAGTATACATTATTAGCTTAAGATTAGGTATTAATTTCACTTAGGAATAGATTAGTGTTATTAAATATACTTAAATAGTACAAAACTTTGGGGATATAAACATAAATATTTTGAAGACAGTGTAATGTTATGTCAGTTTATCTATATAATAATATCCAGCTTTTTACTAGGGACTCTGATCACTGCCACCATGTATTTTTGATCTGGGTTGCTTTACTAGCAAGAGAAGTCTCTCTTTTCAGTTATTAGTGATCAGTGTAGACACAAGGTCACACAAAATTACTGGGAGAAGATATTTATCATCTCCCCTCTAAGCTCAGGAAAAATTGCAGGAAAAGGAGTGATGTAAGAAAAAGAAAAAAAAAAACAGCAGATAGAAACAAAGGCTGTGAAATGTTGTTTTCTGGGCAAGACAACTTGCCCATAGCTACTGCAGATGCCTGCAAGGGGTTTGCATATGAATGCCAGTCACCAGTCATGCTTGGATGGAGGAGGGATTCAGGGATCTTAGCCTCTCACTGCTGAACTATTTGTTACTGATAGGTTCAGAACTAGAGGGGATGTTATTGCTGTCACCAGGCTCCAGTGAATTTTTACCATCCACTAGTGACACAAATGGCCTTGATTGAGCTAGATGGGTCACAAAACAAAATTGAAAGTCATGAACCTACAAAAGATACTGGTTGGGGGACGGGTAGTGATGGGAAAGAGAAAAAGACGTAAAGAATCAGAATCTTTTATAGTACAAACGTGAAATTGTCAAATGATAAAATTAATTTTAAAAATATAAAATGACCATAAGCTTGGGTAGTCAGATTTATGTTAAAATATGAAAAAATGGACCTAGAGAATCTTGACAGATCTTTAAAAATATATTACTACATAGTTATAAAATGAGCAAATGATGAGTGCAGAATCAGAATAATAACTAAGTTTTAATAATCCTTTATGATATAGTTGTTTAGTTATAACACATTTGATGTGGATTTTTGGGGCTTTAACCTCTAAAATGCAATGATTGAAATAATTTTTTGATTTTTTTTTAGTTCTAGGTTTTGGTGACATTTTTGTAGTATTCCTTTTAATGTTTAAGTCTCTCTCTCTCTCTCTCTCTCTCTCTTACTCTCTGTGTGTGCGTGCGTGCGTGCATGCGTGCTCTGTGTGTGTGCGCGTGCGTGCGTGCATGCGTGCTCTGTGTGTGTGCGTGTGCGTGCGCGTGCGTGCGTGTGTGTGTGTGTGTGTGTGTGTGTGTGTGTGTGTGTGTGTGTTTGGGTGTGTGCATGAGGACAACTTGAGTTAGCATATTCTTTTCTTCCATCATGTGGTTCTAACATTAAAATCAGGTTGTCAAGCTTGGCACTCACCAAGCTTGACACTAACTGAGTGTTTAGACTCACCAAGTCATCTAGCCAGCCCTCTAGTATATAGCTTATTGGTGTCATTAAAAGCCTGATCATGAGCCTTAAACTAAATACAGACTCTCATGTTCTTAACAGTAGTTTCTCAGCAAAACAGCTAAAATGTTTAATATTAAATATAGAAAAAATGAATAATTACCATATAATTTTGACAGCTCATTTTCTTTCTAGGGCACCTGAGTTCATCTTCCATATATCCTGCATGTAGTGCTCCTTATTTATTGGCAACCTCATGCTCAGATGATAAAGTAAGATTTTGGCGATGCAGAGTAACAAATGGAGAATCAGCTACATCAAAGAATGGAAAAATAGATCTTGTGTATATTTGGGAAGAATGGCCATTACTCATTGAAGATGGACTTCAGAGCAATAGTAGTATAACTGTACCTGGTAGACCTGTAGAAGTGAGTTGTGCACATACTAATCGTTTAGCAGTAGCTTATAAGCAGCCTGCATCTAATAGTAAACCTCAGGAATTTGTGATGTATGTAAGTATTTTTGAATGTGAATCTACAGGAGGTTCATGTTGGGTTCTTGAACAGACAATTCATTTAGATGAGCTAAGTACAGTGTTGGAGTCTGGCATTAGTATTGATAGTAATTTAGTGGCCTATAATAAACAAGAGACATATTTATTCAGTAAAGAAAGTATTACATCAAACACGAAACATTTGGTTCACTTAGATTGGATGTCTAGAGAAGATGGTTCTCATATCTTGACTGTAGGAATTGGCTCAAAACTTTTTATGTATGGACCCCTGGCTGGCAAGATACAAGAACAAACTGGTAAGGAGAACCAAGTATTTCCTCTCTGGGAGAGTACTAAAATTGTACCTCTTTCTAAATTTGTACTATTACGATGTGTGGACTTGGTTTCTTCTGTAGAAGGTGCCCCACCTTTTCCTGTCTCCTTATCATGGGTCCGGGATGGCATCCTTGTGGTGGGAATGGACTGTGAAATGCATGTATACTCCCAGTGGCAGCCATCTTATAAACAAGAACCTGCTGCAGCGGATTCATACAGTGGAAGCACTCCATCTATACTAAGTTTAATAAAACAAAGTAATTCGTCAAATTCTGGGCTACATCCTCCAAAGAAAACACTTACTCGATCCATGACCAGTCTTGCACAGAAAATCTGTGGAAAGAAAACTATGTTTGACCCTTCAGTGGATATGGAAGATTCTGGTCTTTTTGAAGCATCTCATGTACTTTCCCCAACTTTACCTCAGTACCATCCTCTGCAACTTTTGGAACTCATGGATCTTGGCAAAGTCCGGAGAGCCAAAGCTATCTTGTCACATCTTGTCAAATGCATTGCTGGGGAAGTTGTGGCTCTGAATGAAAGTGAATCTAATCATGAGCGCCGCCTTAGGTCTCTCACCATCAGTGCTAGTGGAAGCACCACCAGAGACCCTCAGGCATTCAACAAAACCGAAAGCACAGATTACACAGAAATTGATTCTGTTCCTCCACTTCCTTTATATGCCTTACTTGCAGCGGATGATGATAGCTATTACTCATCTTTGGAAAAGTTTAGTAATGAAAGTTCCTTAAGTAAAAAAAAACAGTTACCAAAAGAAAGTTATGATGAGCTTTTCCAGACTTCAGTTGTGATGTCTGATAGTCACATGTTAGAGACAGATGAAGAAAATGTGAAGCCTAGAGTTATTGACCTTTCACAATACAGCCCAACTTACTTTGGCCCTGAGCATGCGCAAGTTCTTTCTGGCCATTTACTGCATTCTAGTTTACCAGGGCTCACCCGGATGGAACAGATGTCTTTGATGGCTTTAGCAGATACAATTGCAACTACAAGCACTGATATTGGAGAAAGCAGGGACAGAAGTCAAGGTAAAAGTAAAATCTGTATAAGGTGGGAGGAACTAACAGTTTTGCTTATTTTTATAGAAAGTGATATTACATAATTTTTAATACAAATGGTATTATAAGGGCCTTTTTAAAAAGTTACTGCAAAAAATACCTTTCATGAATTCATACCAGTCATCATTAATAACTGCTAGGTACAAAAAAATCCAACCAAAACCGTATGTGTTTAGCAACAGTATAGATTTTAAATAGCTGAAATTAAGTGTTTCTATCCCCCCCCATGGGAATAATCTACTGTAAGACATTACAATATGATTTAAGATTTTTTTTCCAAAAATTAGCATTATTGTATACTTTTGCTTAGAATAACAAATATAAAGACAACAGAATTAGATCTTTTCACTACCCAGAGAGCATTTTTTAAACATCTAAGCTATAAGCACATTTAAATGGAAATTTTCTATCATATCTCAAGCAAAGTCTTAAATTAGCAAATCCATTATTTTAAACCAGATATATTGCTTAGTAGGATTTACCATTAAACTAAACTTGGCAAGAAAGTAAAGATTAAATTTGACACAGAAGGTTTAAATTTAAATAAATTAGTTTACACTTTTGACAGGATTACTAGTAGATACTAATTTTATATGAATATGTTATGTTTATCTTAATATGTCTGATATGAGTATATTACTGTTATTTTAATCATGTAAAGAAAAATCATGATTTAATTACCATACTGTTAGCATAAAACCATTTCCTTCAGTGTTACAGCTGACTGTTGGCATGCAGATACGGTTTGAATCCACTGTAGTAAACATTACTATAACATACCACAGAAAACATTAAACTCTTTAAAAATAAAAGATTTAAATCAAGAAGTCAGATTATAAAGAATGTGGATAGTCATTCATTCTCATCTTTAGTTTTCATTTATTTAGTTATACTGTTTTCCTATACTATAAGAATTTTATATAAAAAAGAAATACTAGAAAATATTTTAGAATAATAAACTTTTTTCCAGGTTAAGAATGTTTTGTGCTTATATATGGTATGATGATTGTAAAATTTTTACTATCTTGTGCTTATAAAATAGATCTTAGTATTGTATTTGCTTACTCTTTTTTAAAAAACACAAAATTAAGCATTTTTTTTCCTGTTTTAGGTGGAGAAACTCTAGATGAATGTGGATTGAAGTTTCTTTTGGCTGTCCGACTTCACACCTTTCTGACCACTTCCCTTCCAGCCTACCGTGCTCACCTCCTTCATCAAGGTGATTTTGATACCTATTGCCAGGAGATACCAGGAAAGAAAAGAAAACTTGGTAGGGCAAAAGGGGGATGTAAAGGACAAGATTTATCCACCCACCAAACTGGTAAAATTAGTGTGTATTTCCAACATAACCAATATGACAGTATTACAGATACTATATTCTCATATGTATATAATTACAAGTAACAAATTTCAATGATATTAACTTAATCCCAGATATATGTGGTCTCAGAACTGAGGAATTTGAAGTTAGTGCAGGATGCCAGCATTGGGCTACATTGTTCTAAGCAGTGGGACTTGGGCCATGCAAGTAAAGCGTTTATTCAGTAATGTGTGTCTCTCATTTTCTTCTATGTTCCTTTGTTTCTCTTTCTACTTGCTTTCATCCCTGAGTTTGCATTCTAATTTAGGTGAAGTTACCCACTTTAGTTAATATTACCAAGATAATCCTCTCCACAGGCATGTCTAGAGATCCATCGCTCAAGTAATTCTAGATTATATCAAGTTAACCATTAACTAGCCAACACAATCAGCCACTCAGATAACTTTTATAGTAAAAGCATTTGAAATTTACTCTTAATGAGTTCAAAATACACAGTTGTCTTTTTAAAGAAGGTAGTAACCATGCTATACATTAGCTCTTACAAATATTTCAACTGCTCCACCCAGGTTTTGGTAGCCATTATTCTATCCTTTGCTTGTATAAAATGTATTGTAGATCCTGCATATAAGTAGAATAATGAAATATTTGTCTTTTTCTGCCTTTCATTTAGCATAATGTTCTCTAGGTTCCTTTATATTGTTGCAAGTAACAGAATCTTTTAAAGCTACTAGGATTCTATTCCATTGTGAATATGTAAATTTTATTTACTTATTGATAGTCATTTTAGTTGTACTTTTAATAGAGCTATTATGAATAATGTTGCAGTGAACACTGGAGGCACTTAATTTTAAGGCAAACTAAGTTCAAATCCTTTTAGTCTATATCCAGAAGTAGAAATGCTGAACCATATGGCAATTTTATTTTTTGTTTTATGAAGCAATATTGTGTAGTTTTCCATAATGCCTATGACAACTTTTATTCTCACCAGTATCATATAGCATTTCCTTTTTCAACAAACCCTTGGAAAGATGGATTTTATCTTTTAATATAGTATCTTTATTCTAGATCATAGGTTGTGTCACATTGTTATTTTAATTTCCATTTTACTGGAGGTATTGAACTATTAAGCATATTTTATGCACATTTACTGATAATTCATGGTTTTTTGGTTTGTTTGTGTGTGTTTTTTTGTTTTTCTTCAGACCAGGCTGTCTTTGAGCTCACAGAGCTGCCTCTGCCTCCTGAGGACTGGGATTAAAGCATGCACTACCACTTTCTCACTATGTTTTGAATTTCTTCTCTTTCTCCTATTCCTATTATTTTTAGATTTTATCATATTGCCTTGACGATTTTTGCCAGGACTTTTTTCTTTGACTGAGGTAACCATTTCTTCTATGGTGCCTTCAATGCCTGACATTTTCTGTTCCACACCTTGTATTCTGTTGGTATAGTTTGTCTCTGAAATCCCTACATCTTATTATTTCCAGATTTTCCCTCAATTTGGGTTTGGTTTGGTTTTTTTTTTTTTTTTTTTTTTTTTTTTTTTTTTTTTTTTTTTTTTTTTTTTTTTTTT
>PVIH01005922.1:45911-100392 GCA_004025045.1 Sigmodon hispidus | reverse complement strand
GTGCTCTTGTGAAGACATATTTTCCTTACTGTTGCTGATTATTTTTACACTATAGTCTAAGCATCTCTGTTTGGGGAAATTGAAATTCTAGATGTTGATGTCTGGTCTGGTCTTTGGTGGGTATGTATTTTGTTTCTAGGTTTCTGTTGCCCTCTATGGTTCTTGGGAGTATGTTGTGGCCCTCTAATGTCTGATAGGGAATTCTAGAATACTGCTAGGTATAAGCACCTGGTTTGTCTGAAACAATATACATAATTAATTGATGTGTTAACTGAGGTTGCTTGGAGCTAACTTATGTAAATAGTTAAACCTCTAAAGCTGTATGTTTATTTCACAATTATCATACACATTTTTGAGAATCATTGTATAATATTTTTGCTGTTTATAAGTGTCATTTTTTTACATTTCTTCAGGACTCTCTACCGGTCATTTTGCTTGGGCATTTCACTCAGTAGCAGAAGAAGAACTGCTGAATATGCTGCCAGCCATGCAGAAAGATAATCCGACTTGGTCTGAACTGAGAGCAATGGGTGTGGGGTGGTGGGTTCGCAATTCTCGCATCTTGCGCAAATGCATAGAAAAAGTAAGTTTTTATTTGGATATAAAATGAAATAGTATATTTTGAATATTTGTTTAATGGCATTCTATCTCCTCTGATATTATTTATTCCATTTTGTTTTAGAAATAGCATCATGATTTGTGTGTGGTGTGTTGTGTTGTGTTGCTTATTGAATGTAGGGTCTTATGAATGCTAGGCAAGCATTATGCCAGTGAGCAGAGTCCCCAGCCCAACTTTCTTTTGACTTTTTTAATATTTAATGATCTCAGTACAATGCTAATACTTGCCTTGAATGGACAATTCTTCTGTCTCAAACTCTTTAGCTGGTGTTATTTTAGGCAACTGCCACTAGACTTATCTATCCTCACGTTTAGTTAACACATTTTATTAACTAGTATACTTTTGAATTTCTGAAGTAGTTGTTGAGAAAAATACAGTAGTTTAGGAGGACTTCTATAGCCCTGGCATTTCTTCTGTTTATACTTTGCTACTGTAAGTGCTTCTGTTGCTAGTTTTATATATATAGCCATTTTTATGTACCATATAATACTAACCTTATATATAAGAGAAACTATTTGTTCACTCCCAAGCTACTTCTATAAGATTGACTACTATTTTCTAATTGTAGGTAGCCAAAGCAGCCTTTCATAGAAATAATGATCCTTTAGATGCTGCAATTTTTTACCTTGCAATGAAAAAAAAAGCTGTGATTTGGGGATTATATAGGTAAGTAAAAGACTGCCTTAAAACTAAAAATCACTTTTCATTCATAGTGAATGCATCAGGAACAACATATTTTTATTGCATATGTACTTAGTTGCTTTTCGTGTTAAAGGAGATACTTGATAGGGAAAATTTTCCATGTGTTCCATGTTAGAAGAAACCAGATGTTGTCACTTCAGTTTGTTTTTGCATTTATCAGTCTAAAAACAAGTTTGTTTGTTTGTTTGTTTGTTTTTATTTGCTTATTCTAAGAAGCAGGGAGGAAGGAAGTGGATAGAAAATGTATTTGTCAAGATGAATTTGCATCAGTGTTGGCGAGGAGGATAAGGTAGTGGAGTCTGGGTTAAGCATCTGTTGTGTGGTATTGAGGGACATGAGCTAGGATGTCCCTGAGACTGTTACTCTTCTAGATGCTGTCACCTGTTTTCTCCCACTTGTCAACAGCCTTGTGTCCATAATTACCATTAGTTGGAGGTTCTGTTTCAGAACGGCAACATCTGGGGAAACTTGATATTAAGCATGAGTTTTCTAGGAATCTAAGGCTTTACAGGATTGTCTTCTACCAGATTCCATTAACTTTGGATTACCAGAATCATTTTAAATGGGTAGAATAAAATTGTTGATGAGGTTTTAATTTTATACTAGCATAAATGCTAATGTGTAAATTATCTTAATGTGTTTATTAGTAAATTTATTCTGCATGAATTTAAAGGTAATTTTTTTCCTAAGTGTTGCTAATGCAGCTTACTTTGCAGTTTGTAAGCGAATTTTTAAGTAACTTGTGAGATTTATGTATAAAAGTAAATGCTTACTTAATCTTATTTTACCTGTAAAGATACAGATTCTTAGTGATTTATGAACTGGCAAATGTTTTGTTTGCATTGTTATAACTTTTTCTAACTGAACTTTGCTCTGTAGTGCAAACTGCCTTCAAATTATCCATCTTAACTATTGAAACTCCAGACTTTGAAATCCTAACTGTAAAAGGTAGATTCCAAAGTAGTTTTTAAAATTTTTATAAATTTTGTTTCTTTGTAGATCTCAAAAAGACACCAAAATGACACAGTTTTTTGGGCACAACTTTGAGGAAGAGAGGTGGCGTAAAGCAGCTTTGAAAAATGCGTTTTCTTTATTAGGCAAGCAAAGGTTTGAACATTCTGCAGCTTTTTTTCTTCTAGGTGGTTGCCTGAGAGATGCAATTGAGGTAAATAATTGAATCATCTTTTTAATTGGCGTTATCGTTTCTTTAAGTAATGCATCCAAATCTTAATTTTTTAAATTTTAATTTAGTAGAAATAATACAAGGCTAAGTATCTAAAGTTACTGATAATATTTCACAGTAGCTTTTATACTTTTACTATTTAGCTGGAGAGATATTTTACAGAAATGATAACGCAATTTTTGTAAAATGCATAATTCACATGACTCAGCACACTTTAAGTATATCTGGCTCTTTTACTTAATGGACTTGAGAAAAATAACTTTTGAATTTTAAAATTTTAGTCTGCTCATGTAAATTCAGAAGAGTTGAGATTTAAGAGTAAAAATTACAGGTTTATACTGTCTAGAGTTTACCACTTCCTCAGGTCAAATTATTTTGTAAATATATATTTAGTAATAACAAATAGATTTGTAGATGTTATAAATGCTAATTTACTAATGTAGGCAATGTGTTTGACATTATTATATTTTTGCTTGTAAAACTTAGTAAATATCCTTATGTAATTATGGGAAATAGCTTAGGTTTCTTTTAAAAGCTAACTTTATAAACAATATTTTTAAGGTATGTCTTGAGAAACTGAATGACATTCAGTTGGCTCTTGTAATAGCAAGACTCTTTGAGTCTGAATTTGATAAGTCTGCAACATACAAATCTATTCTACGAAAAAGAGTTTTGGGAATTGGTTCTCCAGTCAATGAACTTAGTTCATCAAACATAAATGCACATCATGATCCCTTTCTTCGGAGTATGGCACATTGGATTTTAGAAGATTATAGTGCTGCTCTAGAAACATTAATAAAGCAACCAGTTACAGAGGATGAAGGTAAGTTGACGTTTTCTAGATTCTAATAAAAGTGTTAGTGTTTTTTCAGAATGTCATCCACTGTCTGGTCTCATGTAAAATGAATATAAATTTTTGGGTTTTTGTGACTAAGTGGGATATTAATTATTTCAGAAAGATAAACCACTTGAAGCAGAAACTTTAGGTTTTCTGTTTTTGTCAAAGAAATGTATTGAGCATAACTATTACCAACAGTTGGTTTTAAATACCTTGGAGAAATAGTAATAATAGAAAGTAAATTTTTAATATTAGGTTGAGTTATTATACTTGTTAATTAGTTTTTTTAATTCTTAGAAGAAAAAATATATTCAGTGTAAAGAAAGCTGCTTTAAGGGATGTGATAAAAGAACTTTCAACTAACCAAATCCTTGACTGTTGTTTTCTTGTGATCAGTAGCATATAGATTATTTTAAATGTACTCTTTAGTACTCTACTTCTGGTTTTCTTCCTAGATGTGTGTGTGAATTTTTTTTTTTTTTTAAAAGCAGGGTTTTTCTCTGTAACTGTCATGGCTGTCTTCAATCTAGCTTACTGGATCAGGCTGGTCTTGAACTCACAGATCCACCTGCATCTGCCTCTGAAGTACTGGGATTAAAGACATGTGTTACCATGCCCAGCTGTGAATAATTCTTATAGCCTACTATAAAGTGAAATTCTTTCTGTGCAGTCATATAAAAATGGTGGGATTTACTTTACCAGTATTTTTTTTATGAGCAGGATTGAATTATATATGGTAGCTGGTTTAGTGATAGTGTATCATTTGGAACAGTAAGTAGAAGAGCTTCTAGTTTTTAACTTTTTATGTAGCACTATTTAATTAGGAACTGCCCTTTTAAGCTCAGAAGAAAGCCATGAGACTCAGGTATTCAAGTCTCACAACCATTGAGGTAAATATTTTCTAACTGGCTTCTTCAAAATGGAGGGAAAACATTGTTTTGTCTAACTTAAATGCCTTTTTTTTTAAAAGTGTGAATATATGTGTGTGATATTAATATGCATTGTCATGCATTAGAACTATTTAAAGCAGGGTTCTTTTGAAAGACAAATGATAATACTGGCTTAATTGATAGTACAGTGTGATATGAATATCACAGGGAAATATTTGAATATGGGATAATTTGAGTTTGACTACACAGGACTAAATTTTAGAGTGCAAAGATTAAGAAATTAAGGGTAACTCCTAGATTTTTACCTTTACTAATTGTGAATGATATGATGGAGTGTTGGTTAGAATAAGAAAGCTTCTCTAATCAGATGAACTTTGGGCAAAGGACTGGTTGCAATAAGCAAGTCAATCAAAAGAGGTAGGTGGATAAAAGGTGATATGTACCAAGAGCCTATCAAATAAGAAACCCCAGGGCAAAAAAAGTATTTGTAGTTAAATAGAAACAAAATGGGAAACTTAGGAAAGAGGAGATAGAGATGTGCAAATTAACAGGTCTTTAAGATCATGGGACTTCTATGAACTTAACTCAGGAAATGTGGATAGAACATAGTATTTATGATCAAAGACAAGGACTAACCCAGCTGATTGAGAGGTGTATCCAGGAAATCAAGAAACAAGCAGAGAATTCTATCTGAAAGTGTTTCATTTTTTAAAAATATTGTAAGATGTATTCTTGTCTGTTCAGTTACATGGATTAGTATGGTCTGTTAAAATTTGTTCAAAGACCTGGTCAAGTTTCATCAGAGAGAAAAGGGACTTTTATATAGTGAGAAATTCTCAGTTCAGATTTTGAGATTCTTTTGACTTACAAAATAAATTTACTTTCAGATCAAGTCATGATGTCAGCCTGTAATCCTATAGTTTTTAATTTCTACAATTATCTAAGAACACATCCACTTTTGTTAAGACGTCATTTTGGATCATCTGATACATTTTCAACGCCCATGGCTTTAACAGGAAAAAGTGGACTGGCAGGAACAATTAATCTAAGTGAAAGAAGATTATTTTTTAGTACCGCTAGTGCTCACCTAAAATCTGGCTGTCCCATGTTGGCTTTGGAAGTATTGTCGAAGATGCCCAAAGTTGTCAAGAAAACAAAACACTTTTGTAGATCATCTAGTTTTTTTACTAGTAAAGATTCTTCTCCATTACAATCGGATGCAAGAGAAGATAAGTCTTCTGCTGTTGACTGGTCACAGTCACTGATAAATGGTTTTGAATCTTCTTCAGAGGGTTCCTCAGAGAGACAGTCAAACTCCACCTTTTCTTTTGATTGGAGCCAACCAAGTATGACATTTCAGGATGACTCTTTGGAATTGAAATGGGATAGTGATAATGATGAAGAAAACGAAGATCCCCCTATTTCAATGAAAGAAATCAAACCTTTGCCAAGAAAAACAGATAAAAAATTAGATGAATTAAGCAGTTACACAGACTCTTTAGGCACACTAGATGAAAGTGACATTTTAAATCCATCAGAAGATATAATTGCTGTTCAACTAAAATTTAGAGCGTGTTTAAAGATTCTCACAGTGGAACTTCGTACTTTATCTACTGGCTATGAAATAGATGGTGGGAAATTGCGTTACCAGCTCTACCACTGGCTTGAAAAAGAGGTGGTAGCCCTGCAGAAGACTTGTGACTTTTGCTCAGATGCTGAACAGCTGCAGACCACATTTAGTGAAAATGCAGAGGAATCTGCATTAAATGAAGATATTGATGATTTGTATCATCAAACAAAAGTGAAACAACAGAGGGAAAGCTTCCAGGAAAAAAGACAGTGGCTCTTGAAATATCAGTCACTCTTGAGAATGTTTCTTAGTTACTGTGTACTTCATGGCTCCCATGGTGGGGGTCTTGCATCTGTGAGAATGGAATTAATTTTACTTTTACAAGAATCTCAGCAGGTATGTAACATTTTTGTTTTGTTTCAAGGCAAGGTGTCATTATGTAACTCTAGTCAGTCTATATAACTCCCTATGAAGACCAGACTGATCGTGACCTCACAGAAATCCTCCTACCTCTGCCTGTACCTCTCCAGTGCTGGGATTAAGGCATGTGCCATCACACTGGCAGGTATATAACTTTAATAAGTCAAATATAGAGCATGTACAGGAGAGGAGAGAAAAATAATATAATTATGTTAGTTAAAATTTTTAAAACTTTATTCAAAAAAAGATACTATAGTACTGAGGTATCTTGTGGTAATGTGTTTTTGTTTTAAATATTAATACTTGATTTTCTTTGTTATAGTTGCTTTAAGGAATGAATCTTTGTGTGTAGTCATAGTAGGACTTGGAGAAGCTAAGAACACATAATACCATGTGTTATATGGTAACACATATAAGCTAAGCATATTACAGTTGCAGAGCAGATCTTATAAGGTGTCGGTCGTAACTGCCTAATTTGTATGAACACAGTCTTAGGAATGCCTTCTGAGGCAATGAGCTTCAGTGGAGTGTTAAAGATGTTAATGTTTCTGATACAGCTGTGGAAACATTTACCTCCTTGGGCTAAATCAATTTAAGCAATATGTACTCTGAATGTTTTTAATTTTGAAGCTTTTTGAAAGATTCACTAAATTACTTAAGGAGTAGACTATAACTAAAAATAGTTGTTTAACTTTATTTTCTTTTTATTTTTAAGGAAACAGCAGAACCAGTAATTCCTAACCCCCTGTCAGAACAAACTTCAGTGCCTCTTCTCTTTGCTTGTACAGCCAGTGCCAAAACAGTAGTTGCCAATCCATTATTACACCTTAGTAATTTAACACACGACATTCTACATGCCATAATCAATTTTGATTCACCACCTCATCCTGATAGCCAAAGCAATAAAGTAAGTATGCTTCATTTCAAGCTTTTTTTGTTACCTGTATATATTATTTGGATAAAATGATGGATTTTCTTATAACATTTTTACACATGCATATAATATTCAATTGTATTTTCCACATATAGTCTGTGTTAGGCCACTCTTCTTATGTACTCATTCCTTCCCCCAAGTAGTCCTTCTCCTATCCAAAAGTACTTGTTCTTCTGAATCTGGTTTTTTTCTTCTTATGAGTATTTTAGCTTTTAAATTACTTACCCAGAATGATACAATGAAGATATAAATGTTAATTCTTTCTAACAAAACAAATTAAAACACTAGACTAGACATACTATTCATTGTGTTAATAATTGTCATTTAAGTAATCTAGTTATAGGCCAGACTTAACTGCTTTACTTATATCTTATAGCATACTTGAATTCTTTTTCAGTTCAGTGTGTCATTTGTCATTTCGTTAACTTCATTAAGATTAAAACAGTTGGGCTAGAGAGTTGACTTAGTTATTACAGACACTTAGCAAACCTGAAAAACCTGCATTGGATGCCTTGTATCCACACGGTATAGGAAGAGAACAGATTCTGCAACAGTTTGCTGCAAGTTGTCCATGGCCTCTATATCCACATGAAGACAAACACAATCAATAAACATAACTAAACACAGTTAAAAATTACACACACATGAATACATTTAAAAGCAATGAGTATATTTGTAGACATATCTAGGATTCCTTAAGCTTTTTTATTGCAGTAAAAGTTGTGTGTATGTACATGGGTGGGCACGTGCCACTGCACACATGAAGGTCAGAAGACATTTGCAGGAGTCAGTTCTCTCCCTCTACCATGTGAGTTCTGGGGACCAAACTCATGTCATCAGGTTTGGTAACACATATAAGACCCATGGAGCCATCTTGCTGGCCTTTCTTTAAATTTATAAAGGGTAGAGTGCTTTCAATGGGTGGAATGCTATATTTTTTTAAAGGATAGAAACTTAATGTTTTGTTGTAAAAAAAATAGTGTAAAGTATCTGGTTACCTGTCCTCTCTCCAGGCTAGGAAAAGCATCTGTGAGAGAGGCTTGGGAATAAGACTATACTAATAAACTTAGAATTTCTTTCAAATATACTAATTATAAACAGTTTAGTTGATCACACCATCTTTTTATTTATCTCACTGTACTTTACCTCTTGTTGAAACTGTGTTTCATCTTTCTTCTTTTACTATTCCTTTAATGAATAAGTTTAATTGACAGTTTTGGTATATCCCTTGGGATTTTTTTTCTGATATGGTCTTAAGATTCCTGTTACCTCCCATACCAATTAGATTTTCTGCTCTCCTATAGTAGAATCTGCTTTCACAATCTTACTCTCTTCTATATGCTTAATTTTCACAATCTTTTTTGTTTTCCTCCCACTTTTTTTCCTGTATTATTCTATAGTAGAAATCCCTAAAATATATACTATATAATTTGAAAATTAATTCCTGAAAACTGCTCATTTTCAACAAATTGCATTTTTTACTTAGTTTGATACTTTTATTACACTTATATATTCATTTACTGTCCATATGTGTGCATGTGTGTGCATGCATGTACACTTGAGTGCTACAGCTCACATATGGAAATGAGAGGGCAGCTCTTGGGATTCACTTCTCTTTTATGTTGGCTCCAGGGAGCAAACTCAGGCATGTTGACAAATTCTTTTTCTGCTGAGCTATCTTGCTGGCCTGTTAACATTAATTATAGGAATCCATGCTATATCCTGTTAGCTTTGCCTTCTTAAATACCTGTTGCTGCTAAGAACTATCCTGATATATAACTGGCTTTAATTTTTGTTTTATCAATTGACTTGTCATTTATTTTTTAAGCGAACTTGACTATTCTCTGAGCTCTTTCGTTTATTCTTGCTCTCCTGGTGGGTAACTAGATTCTATGTGATACATACAGCCTTGTTTTATTTTCTTGTGATATTATGTGTCTCATCCTCCAGCAGGCAAGCCAAGTGGTTAAACTAGTCTCTTCAGAGCAGTAGAACTGACAGTCTGTATGAAGAATGTGATGAGATAGAAAGGAAGAGGGAAAGAAGTTGTTTATAAGTAACTGGCATGTATGACTGTCTTAGTTACTATTCTTTATTTTAAAGAAACACTCCCACTAAGGTAGCTTATAAGAGAAAAGCATAATGTTGTAGGCTTCCTTACAGTTTCAGAGTATTAGTTCATAGTCATTATGATGGCAGGAAGGCATGGTGCTAGAGTTATAGCTGAGAGCTATATCCTGATCCATGAACAGGAGGAAGAGAGAGAGATACAGGGCTTGGCACTGGCTTTTGAAACCTCAAAGCCTACACCTATGACAAACTTCCTCCAACTAATTTTTCTTGAACAGTCCACCAACTGGGAACCAAACATCCACATATATTAACCTGCAGGACATTCTCATTTAAACCATCACAGTGACTATAACAGCTAAGTTGCTCAAGGATTTACACATGATAAACTGGGGAATAGAAAAACTGACCTTATGATTTCAGTCCATGTTCAAAACTTAGGGAGTAAATTCTATTCTAAGAGTAAAAGTATCAAAAGCTTGCTATCTATCTAAGGAGAGCTCGTGTTTTAATTAGACCCTGAGATGGGGAAGGGAGGAGGATGAAAAAAGTAATCATTGCTTCTTTTCTTCTTTTCTGTTAGGTTTCCCAGTTGATTGGTGAATGAAATAGTAATCTGTTTTAACAGACTACTTAGTTCAGATAATTTTGTCTTCTACAAATACCCTCAAAGACTCACTCAGAGTAGTGTTTATCCAAGTGTTTGTATGCCTCATAGCCCAGTGACACTTTGTTGCCATTAAGCCCCTTAAACTTTTGTATAACAGAGTAGAATTTGCCTTTTGAGTTGTAACTCAGGGCCTCACACATTAATTACTTCTCTTCTGTTTGTGGGCCAAATAAGTCTTAAGACCAATGAATAGAGAAATAGATGCCAGATCTGTACTGGAGATATACTACCAGCTATTGTTATTTGCATTCTGCCATCTTCAGTATCGATGTTTTAACCACAGGTCTTAATTGACAGTTGAAACCCAAAGAAACATTGGACTTTTATCTGTTGATACTCATTTTTATTAACATAAAACACTTAATACTTTGTAATCAGATTTATATTCTAACCTGCTTTCTTCTGCCTTAATTGTCTTCATCTTGGCTTCTGTTAGCATTCTGTCATGTCAGGTTAGAATATTTTCTTTCTTAAAACAGTTATTTGCCCTCTCACTGCCTTTCTTCCTTTTCCTTTCTCTAAAGTTTCATTCTCAGATGGCTATAATACAAGTACCATTTTCTTGAGCAGTGACCTGTCTATAAGTGAACTGTCATTTATTACTATTACTAATTCACATTTTGCTTAAGAAAATGCAGAGTTTGTTTTGAAGGGTATACTTTTAGTATGTAATTCATATTATTCTGAATGTGTTCATATCATACTTTTCTCCTTTGCTGTGTAGAAATTTGATAATAGTTGTGTAGTTTGTAATTTCTGCAGAGAACTCTGTCTTTTCATTAACATTTCTATAGAATGACTTCTGTGGGTAGAAACTGTTCTTGGGGAACAAAGAGGAAAAAAATAGCTTACAGAGTTAAAAGACTTTTCATTTTCTTTCTGGTAAAATTATACCTTAAAAAAATTACTTAAAGTAATAGTGTGTGTGTTTTTTTTTTCCAGGTATATGTAATACACACTTTAGCAGCTTCACTTTCTGCTTGTATTTATCAGTGCCTTTGTGGTAGTCAGAACTACAGGTAAATACCCTCTTGTGAAATTTAAGATCCCTTTCAGTAAACAATGACATTTCCTGTCTATACATTAATTCAATACTATACATGACACTGCTTTCAGTAAATGCACAAAGGACATAACTGAGATGTTGAATATTTTTTTCATCTTTGAAATTTCAGCTTATAGATTCATGTCAAAGGAAACTGAAGCTAACCCTCTTTAATTGTAATTTACTTAGCTGCCTATGATTAATCACTGCCATCCTGGTAAATGTTGTGATAGATAATGAGAAATTAAAAATAAGCAAAATACTCTTTCTTTAAGAATGTTCTAGTTAAAAACAGATAGACGAATGGATGATAAGTAGTAAACATCATAATTGAGTGATAAGTTCTATAATTTGGTATATAACAAAAACTGAACGCACATAGGCAAAGGAGTGACTAATATGGAATTGAGAAAAATTTCACAGATATATTAGTATAACATGTTAAAATCTGAACATTGGCATTTTGGTGTATAGTTTTACTTTTGTTCTTTGAAATACTCTGACATTATTTCTTGAAATAATATCTGTCATCTATTTTTTACTCTTTGAAACAGATACTAGAACTTATAAACCAATTTTTTTAAACTTCATGCATTCTTTTATCTATTTGTTTCATTTCCAAGCAAATCCTCATTTTATTTCTTAGATATTGGTGCATTCTTCTGCAATGTATACTATTTTTTTTCTCTAGGTAGAGTTTATGTTTTAGAATTTTTGTCATTTTTTTCTTTTTATTGAAAAAAATTCTTTCTCATACAGTCTATCCTGATTACACTTTCTTCATTCTCCTGTTAGTTCCACTCCACCTCCCATCCAGAGCAACTTCCTTTCTGTCTCATTAGAAACGAACAGGCTTTTAAACAATAACAACAAAATAAAATAAATTCCCTTTTCATGTTAAGACTGCAAATTGGTTGTATATATTGAATGTACATATTTATCCATTACAGCATGTTATATCTTTGATAACACAATACATGCAATTGTAACCAAAACTGGGTGTTGAAGTATTTATTATACTTTGTGATAAGATTTTAACCCTGTTTTAGTTATTTTGAAACAGTACAGTATTAACTGTGCTGTGGTATAGAACATTAGAAATTATTCTCTCTCTCTAACTGAAGTTATACACTTGTTGTACAGCCTCTCTGCTTAACCATCCTTTCCTTAGTCTCTGGTAACCACTGTTCTACTCAACTTCTTCCATGAGATAGATAGGTAACTTTGAGAGAATCCATACGTGTATGAGAAAGTGGCAGTATTTTTCCTCCTGTGCCTAGCTTATTTCATTTAATGTTATGGCCTAAGGGTTCATCCATTTTTCCACAAATGAAGGATTGATGATTGTATCCTTATTTTAAATTTAAGTTGATTAAAAGCCAATACATAGGTAGCTCTTGCCTGTGGTATTTTGTCTACTCTGGGTCAATCAGTGTTGGGAGTATGGGGGTTGAGGTGGGGGTTAACAGAGTTGGGAACTCTGTGTTTTATTTATTTATTTATTTATTTATTTTTATTTAAGTCTTGTTCCTACTTCCAGGTAGTACCTTCCTTGTTATACCTGTTAAGACTAGAGCAGCCTTTTATGTCCATTCCTTTCTGTTCCTTAGTTGATAAATCAAGATTTTAGAACAGTTGAGCATGAGATGCCTAATCCCAGTTATAACACAAACCCTATGCCTAAGCCTCAGGGAAAATCATGCAAGAGGAGGTAGAAAGATTTTAAGATATAGAGAACCAGGATTCCTGCTGTATAATAATGGCTTCTAGACATGAAAAGGAAGCAAAAGCTATGAACTCTCAGCAGTCTGGTTGCCTAGACAGCTTAGAGAGGGGAAATTCTTTATGGCCTTACCCTTGGATTAAGATCTATAAAGTGATCAATGGCTGCTGAGATAGGGAAAATGAGTTTTCTCCAGGGACAAACCTCTTGATGTGTTCTAATTGATCAGCCCTGACCACAGGAACATGTAAGCATTTCTAAATGGACTCAGTAGGTTGTATGCACGCACACACACACACACACACACACACACACACTCACATGCACACAAATAATTACACATAACAATAAAAAGTCATGGATTTGAGAAAGAATGGGGAACACAGGAAGAGTTGAGTGATGAATGGGATAGATGTGATATAAATAATACTCATGAAGTTCTCAAAAAACAATTTTTTTTTTAAAAAAAAGTGTAATTGTGGAGGACCTTAAGAGTCAAAAACTTATACATGAGGTCTGCTCATTTCTTATCTTCAGAAGAAGATAGATACTTACCCAATTTTGTAGTGAAAGAACTTTTGTCATAGCTTTTCCTACCTGTTATCTAGTGGCTGGGAGTTCTCAACTGGTTTCTGACTTCCTTTCAGAGGAAACCAGTCCATTGATAGATGTTTATGGTACATCCATGGGTGGAGGGAAACTCAGGAGATTTCTATGCTGCTATGCATGTATTATCCCTTTCAATCTCTTTTAATCATTTTTTCCTTTTTATGCTTGTCTTTGTGTTTTGAATTTAGAAAACGTTTTTAAATATAATATTTTTTAAAAAATGTTTTAGTAAGTTTGCTTCTGTGGGTGGAAATGTTTTGTTGAGTTTGTTACTTCTTTCTTGTTATCAATATTGGTTTTTGGTTGTCAGTTCATCTTATCTCTGTAAATTATCCATGGCCAGCCCTATTTAACAGTCTGGTTATATATTTCTAAGGTAGCTCCAATTTTATTTCTTTGATCCTGAGTTCATTTATGTAATTGAGTATTGGTTTGGTTTCATCAACATGCTTTTATCTTATCACAAATCTTTCTACAAGTTCAGAGAATTTTTGTTACTATTCTGCCATCTTAAACTTGGAAAATAAAGCCTAAGAATTTATTTAAAAATATCAAAATGCTATGATTAATGAGATTCACTAAGTACAACATCTTTAAGGCACTGTCTGTATTTCTAAGTGTAAATAGTATATTCATTTACTGAACATAGACTGTAGGAACATCAAAGGAGTACTTTCTAGCATTTTTATAAGTTCTTTTTTCTGTTGTTATCACAATGTTAAAATAGTTTGTGCTAAACTGTTATTTGTTTACCTAATCTTTTACTAAATTACTGTAAGTTCTTAAATATGTAATAACACTTTTCCACTTGGCCTTCATAGTGGGTGTGTATAATTTATCAAGAGCAATATGATAAAATTATTTGTGTCCAAGTCTCCCAACATGTTAAAACTTTCATTGGGACAGAAACTGTTTTCTGTTTTATGCACCTGGTTCAGTGCCAGATAGAGAGTGGTCTAGCCATTAACTAGGAAACTGAGCATAGACTCAGTTCATTTTCAATCATATTACCTTTGTTTTGAAGTCACACATAAAAGCTTGCTTCTTGTGGCCCAAACTAATGTGCTTTTTTTTTTTTTTAAATGTATCCTTTATCTTTCACTAAATTTAAATATACTAGACACTTGTCAAATTTGTTTTAGCTTAGAATTTGTATATTTACAATTTAGAGGATACTGTATTAATACAGTATAGCACCATGGAACATATAACTTAGACATAAAACTATATAATTCATAAACAAAAATTTCTGTTTAAGATACTTTAGAAGTTGTGTCTAAGAATGAGACTATTACATATGAAATTCACCTTAGATTTAAATATTGTTTTCTTTCTTAGTTCATTTCAAACCAATCAGTTTACTGGAATGGTGTATCAGACAGTACTGCTTGCCCATCGACATTCTTTGAGAACAGGAAGTTTAGATGAATCAGTAACTCCCAACACATCACCAGCTCAATGGCCAGGTATAAGTAATTTACATATTTGAGTTATTTCTTTAACCTTATTGGAAATGTTAAATTTAAAAAAAAAAAAGCAGATTTGGTTTAGTTTTACCATTTGATGATCATTGTTAAATATTGCTAGATTTGACACCATTACAAATTCAATGCAAATTCTTCAGTTACATTAATGTAGTCACAAAAGCTCTTGTTACACAAAACATTAGCAAATAAATAAGGATTGATTTGATCACTATATTAAAGTACTTCATTTTGTTAAATTGTTTCTTAAACAGTTTAAAATATTTTATCAAAAATTTATGTCATTAACATTTTAACTGAGATTTGACATGTTTTAATTTTCAGTTTATCTAAATTGAACAAATATTTTAGCGATTGCTCTTAAACTATAGTAACCATAATAATGCTGATTGAGTAAATTTTTTCAAAAACTCAAAAAGTAGAAAATTTTTTAAATTTTTAACTTTAAAAGGTTTTGTTGTTGTTGTTAATGGCAGGGTTTTTTTATTTTGTTTTGTTTTGGGTCCTAGGAATAAGCTGTCTAATTCAGCTTTTGAATTCTTCTGGTGAAGAAGCCCAATCAGGACTTACAGTCTTGCTTTGTGAAATTCTCACAGCAGTGTATCTTAGTTTGTTCATTCATGGACTGGCAACACATTCTAGTAATGAGCTATTTCGGATTGTAGCCCACCCCCTGAATGAAAATATGTGGTCTGCAGTATTTGGTGGAGGAGTACAGACACAATCAAAAGGCTTGTCTGGTAAGTTTTTACTTTTCCTCCCTCCTTCCTTCCCTCTCTCCCTTATTCTCCTTTGTTTTAAAACTAAAGTGTTATTTATCTGGATAGCTTTGTTAGATGTAATTATGTTTTAATTTTGTGTCAGAAAGCTCTTGTTGTAGAAGACCATCAACATAATAATGTGGATAAAAAAAAATTGAAGCATTAAAGCTTCTGGTGCAGTTTTCAGTCTTTAAGATACTCCTGTACTGATGCTGAGACTATTTAATGTACTTGAATGTGTCTCTTAGTACTAAAATTTCATTTCTTTTAAATACACTGTCAGTTTTGTTTTTGTTCTGTTCCAAGTACAGACTTTTCTCTTCTTTGTTTGGCAGGAAGGCACTTTGCTATGCCTAGTCCCCAGCAGGTAGTGCTGTTCTCCACGGAATGCGTGGGCTTTTCCAGAATGCTTTCCACCATCAGTTCTCATAGTCCCCCCAACGTTGCAGGCAAGATCTTAGCTTTAGAAATAGGCTGCTACATTTAGCTTGCTTTGTGTTGTTTTTGAAGGGTTGCATAGAATGGGATAGTTTGTTTTGTTTGGCATTTAAGAATAATTGACATTTCTTTTACTCAAGCCATATGTTTTAATTAAAGCAGTGATTAACATTGCGCAAAGCTTATTCTGTAATTCCATTCCAGTTTCAAACACTTGGTTTTGGATATTTTCTGCCTCTTAAATTTTAACATTTCTAAGTGTACAAAACCAAAAGAAAAAGATTGCTTATGCTGATGATAGGAAATCACAGTATGGCTTGAAATAACTGAGAAGTATTTCCTATGAGGCTGCTTTATGATTTGCATATTATGACTGGCTATTAGAGTTTTGGATTTCTAAGTGTTTTAATACCATGAAAAGTAAGTAATTTTAAGTAATTGTATCCTTTCATTTCTGATGTTAAAACTATATGTATAGTATTTAAATAAAATTAAAACAATATAACCTTTCAACTTAAAAATAATTTTCATGGTGTTTCTAAACCTCTTTTTGTGATTTATTAACACATGATCATATTGGTTCTCCAGTTTTGTGGAATATCTGGACTAGATTTAGGACTTAATTTATAATACTGGAAAGTCTGTTTTATACTATAAAATATTAAATTTTTGAAAATTATTAAAATTATGTAAATTTAAATATTCTAATAAAAATTGGGAAACAGTATTAAATGCTCTTTAAAAGAAACCCTTGTGAAGGGTTTATTAGATTTATAAATGAAGGTCAGATAAATTACCTCTGAATTTTAATTGACTTCCTTCCTACTGCCTTTAAACACCTGTATATATTTATAAGTTTAATTATTTATAGTTTGGAAGGTCAGATGGTTGGCAAAGAACTTGACAGGAAAATATTCTGGTCTTTATAGGCACCAGGCACACACATGATGCACAGATATGCATCCAAGTGAAACACTCACATACATAAAATAAATATTTAAAGAAGTTTTTAAAACATTATTGTTAAAGTCCATACATACCCTGATAAATATTTTTGGATTTTAAATATTCTTCTTTAATAGAAGGAAAAGTCATTATCTTGTTAAAATACTTTATACACCTTATTAGCAGTATTGACACACTTTCCACTAAGCCATGATCCCTTATGATTGTACAACAAGAGTCTTAGTAGTTTAGTTTCTCCTTTATCCTCACATTGAAACTGTTCATTTCTCTGTCACCGTTACTCTGATCCATACTTTTTCCCCTCATCAACAACATGGGTGGGGGAGGACACAACCTTAAAACAGAAAGGAATTAATTATTAATGCTTCCAGTAAAGCAAATTGAGTTCACAATTTTGAGCAGACTTCAGTCAGACCTTTTGGTATCTCATGACCACTCAGTCTTCCCTTGTTGTACAGCAGCAGCAATGTAAGTATGGCCGTACTTTGTAAAATGTTGGATATAAAAACAGGTCTTAAACCACACATGATAGTGCACAATTTTCATTCCCAGCATTGTGGAAACAGAGGCAGGGAAGTCTTTGTGAGTTTGAGGCCTGCCTGGTCTATTACACAGTGAGTTCCAGGACAGCCAGAGCTACACAGTGAGAGCTTGTTCCTCAAAAACAAAACAAAGCGCCTCCCCCCACACCCTCCATCCCCACCCCCCTCACCCCCCCACCCCCGCAGGCCAAAAAAGAAACCCATTTTATAGTATTTGCTGCCTCTCTTAAAAAGTTTCAGCTTTTTAAGAACTGAAGTTTCTTTTTCAAGTCAGGAGAGGACTTACGAGAATAACAAGTGGCATCAGCATGATAGTTTGTACTTTTCCCTGCTCTGGCCCCGAGGTCCTTGAAGAATTTGAAAAGCTGAAACAGTTTTGGCTCCTCTAGAAAGGTGCAATGCTAGAGAGGTGTGGCTCCCTCTCACACTTCTATCATCTCATGTGCTGTTGATAAACCCACTACACCTGTCTGTCTCACCAGCCTTTTAGCTCTGAATTAAAATTATTTTCTTCTACTCTTTTCCTCAAAATTATAGAGTATAAGTGAAAATTTACATATCATTACCTATTTATTAAAATATTAAACATTTTAATTTTCACAGTGGTTTTTTAAAGTTACTTTTCATGATATATTTTCATCAATTAAAAAACAACAATGAAATTTACTTTGTATTTTTATATATCTGAGTTCAACAAAAAAAACCTTTTTTTAAGTTTATTTTTTATGAATAAAGTCATTTTTTTATCCATGTATCTCCTTGTTCAGAACAAAAAATTTTCAAGCCTTGACATATATTAGATTCATAGGTCATGTAATTAATGATTAAACTAATAATTGGTAAATTATAGCCCCATTTTTAAGATTTTTAAGCATTATTTAAGACTTAATTGTCTAAATTAAATTTATTATTTAAATTTAATTATTTAAGGGACAAGTTTTGCTAAGCAATGTTACATGTGATTTAAGATGAAAAGTTAGTTTCAACTCTTAATTTTTCTTTGATGCTGAAAATTGAGTCCAGAACCATGTGCATGTTAGGTAAGTCTCTACCACTGAGCCAAATCACCAGCCCCAGTTCCACTTATTTATTATGCTGAGCGCTGATATACATGAAGAGTCTTACTCAAAGGTCAGGTTGATTCTTATTTAAATTCTAAATTTATTGCTTGTAGGCAAAAATATTATTGTACAGTTGTAAGAATCTTAATAAATGATAATCCTAACAATTTTCTCAGATAAAAAATAATCAGATAACCAAATTTATCTATACGATTACCATTTGGATTTGGGACAGGCTAACCTAATAAAATAGGTTAATGTAACACACCCAACTTATTCTCATCTGTCTTTGAGAACTCAAACTATTCTGGATATACTCATGGAAGTCATACCAAGTACACTTACAGGAACTATGAATGATATGATTTATATGAGCTATAAATTACAAGATTTATCATGTGATGAAGAGAAAGACTTTTGGTTCCAAAACTAATCTAGTTTGAAAAGGAGCAGGGAGAAAAACAAAAGAGAAATCAAAGGAAAGGAACAAGAGACTGAAAGAGGAAAGGGAAGCAGTGGATAACGGGAGTATTGGCAGTTAGAAACAGCCAGTCCTGCGAAACAGATGTCCTGAAAATCCAGGAGAAAAATGTGAGCACTGAAAAACAGTCAGGCCAAAACCAGAATGATGGTTAGAAGTGTCAAATGAAACTTTGAAGACTTGGTCTTAAAGCACACCAGTACAGCACAGCAGTTTGAGGAATGTTTAGGTGTAGGTAAACATTTGTATTTGAATTGCTGCAGAATAGCAATCACAATGTCCTAAGAGCTTAATTATATCAAATAATCTTCGGTGTATATTGTTGACCAAGGGGATTGTCTTCATTTCTTTTCCTGTTGCTATGATAAACTATCCAGACAAAAGCAGCTTAAGGAAATGTTTATTTTAGCTCACAGTTCAAGGTAGAGTCATTATGACATAAAGTCAAGGCAGAAGGAACTTGAAGCTGCTGATCATGTCATTTCTGCATTTAGGAGGTGAAGAGCAGTGAAAGTGTGCTGCTTCTCCACTCCCTTTCTCTACTTACATAATCCAGGACCTCACCTTAGCCAGCAGGTGCCACTATCCATAATAGTACATCTGTTAGTACGAGGTAACCCCACAGGCATGCCCAGAGGCCCTAGGTGATTCCTTATGCTGTCAGGGTGAAAGCATTAACCATCACAGGGATAAAATAATGTATTACAGAAAGTTGATATGGATTTAATCAGCATTAAAATGTGTTCTAAAGTTTTTTTATTATAGCCAAATGAAAATTGAGAACAAATCAGTATCCAAGGACTGTGTATTGAAAATACATGTTTGTACATGTTCTCTGAAAAGTGTTTTTAGATTTAGTGCTTGGAGAGGCATTTGAAATTTGGTAATTGTGTTTCTTACTCTGGTATAAATTCTCATCTTCAGTGCTTGCAAAAATGCTCTCATGAACTAAATTATAGCGGTTTTTCTGCATGTCTCATATACTTTGTTCTAGTTGTTTTACTGACTCTTATAGTTTGTTGCTGTGCTACAACAAAAGAAACTTGGGACAAAAAGGGTTTATTTGTTATGCACTTGAGATCCATCAATTCAGAGAAGGTCAGAGCAGTAACTTGGAGGCAGGATCCATGGAGAAACCGTCTTTTCTAGATGCTCCCTGGCTCATACTCTGCTAGCATTCTTATATAGCCCCCTGTGGCCACCTGGCTAGGAATGAAGACAGCCTAGGATTCTAACCAAAAAGTTAGCTTACAACATAAATGTTAATAAACTTCTTTTTGTGAACTCTGTATCACATGAAAATTTTGATATAATTGTAGTACTTAATGTATGCTCATGGTATTTTTATTTTGTGATATTTAATTGCTAAAGTTGAAAATTAGCAAGAGCAATTGTTAAGAATTCTTTTTTTGCAAACAGTTAGAAATCCATACCTTTGCTTCTTGCATCCTAATTTTTAGAATTTTGCATCTTGTGAGAATATTTGTCATAAAACTTGTGAATTTTGTCTTCTCTCACTAAGTTTACAGAAAATTTTATCTCCTAATTGTAGAATGAAATATAAAGTGAGTATTTTACTTGTGGTAAGCTTGTCATACCTTTTTTAATGAAACTGTTAATGATAGATATTTTGAAGACATTTAAAATCATCTCTGGTCTTATTATGCTAAAAATAGATCAGAAAATCTAAGTCATTTGCATATATAGAACTTACATTAAAGCTGAATGTTTTATTAATTATTATTATATACTGTTACAATCATTTCTTCAGCAGAATAACATTATGGTTTGGTTTTGGTTTGGTTTGGTTTTTCCCAGAATAGGCAAGTGCATTTAAAATAAATGTCAGTGACTCACACAGTTGAGCACCGCAAATACTCGTCAATACTTCTAAAATACTTCTAAAAGACAGCCAAACATGAAAACAACTCTCCTTAGAGGGGAATAAATTTATGTATGTTAGTCTTAGGTTTTTAATGAGGACTATGTCATACCAAGTTTTCCTTTATGTTTAAATTTTGCTTATTTTTGTGTGAATAGGAGATATAAAAAGCCTTCTAGGATGTCTTAAATGCATTTTTTAACAGATAATTATTCTTTTATTTTACTATTAAGGCTGTTCCTTTTGATTTAAGCTAGAAGCCTTAAGAAAAAGTAGTGTGTCATGTTTATGACCTAGATAACTCTCATCCAGTAGGTAATGGTGTTTAATAAGGTTATTAAAACTAAGCATATTGATATATGTTTTCCTAATATTTTTTGGCTATTTCAAGTCCTGCACCAAAATGAATATATTTCCAAACTATGATATTTTTAATAATTTAGAGTTACTAATCCAATACAGTGATCCTAGATCTTTTGATTATAAAACACTGTTTACAGAACATGCATGAGTCATCAGGTTAGACCTGTGTGCTCATGTGCATATAGCTCTAATGCTTGTTTTCTTCCTCCTCCAGCCACTGGCCCTCTTCCCTCTCCTCTTTATTTTCTTCTTTTCCCACTCCTGTCTCAGACCCCTGCCTTATTTTCTGCCTCTTTTTCCTGCTTTTTCTTCTCTCCAGCTCTTCCCTTATCTTTTTTTCTCCCCTTATCTTGCCAAAAAAAGCTTTAGTATTTTCTTGCTAAATTCCAGTGAATCATTTCCCACATTAACTACCTTGGAATCTGCTTTGTTATATAATTTGGAGACAAAAAATACTACTTCCTATTCAAATACTTATAAATTTATTTATTTTTTAAAACAAGGTCTTACTGTATATATAGTCCTAGCTAGCCTAATACTCACTTTGTAGATCATGCTGGCCTTAAACTCAAGAGATGTGCTTGCCTCTGCCTCAAAAGATCTGGAACTAAAGCTGTGTGTCACTATGTCCAACTTATAAATTTATTTTTAGTATTACTTATAGTACAGGTACAAAGTAGTATATGAGGTAATCATTCTGAGAGGATTCTGCGAGTCAAGAGTTGTTATATCTGCATAGTATTTTGTCAGTTTTTGAAAATTATTAATCTTATCCATTTAAGAAAAAAACTTAAATTCACTGGTTTTTTAGTGTTTTCTATTTTGAACTTTTAGAAGTTTATTTTTAGATTTCAGGTAAGTTTATATCTAAAATATCCTTTGTGGTATGCATGCCTCGATGAGACTATAAGCATTTTAGCCTGAATTGTCTTGGTAAAACCAGAAATAGATTTTGGATTTATACTTTTATTAAACTTAAATGTTCTTTATTTTTTCTTATCTATATTTTTTTAACATAAATTATTTCAAGTCATCAGTTACCTAAGGCCATATTTGTAATACGTAGCTATATATGTAAGACTAGCTCCAATATCTGGACCAGCAGTCCTAAAGTTCCAAAGAAACACACAGAAGCGTACATTAATTTTATGCTGATCAACCTATGGCTCAGACATATTGCTCATTAGCTCTTTCATCTTAACTCAACCTATTTCCATTAATCTGTTTAGCCATGTGGCTTGATAACTTTTCTCTGAACAGCATGGTTGTCTTCTTTCCTCTGCATCTGCTGGTGTCTCTGCTTGTTGGTGTCTCTGCTGGTGCTTCTTCTCTTCCTGTTCCCAGAGTTTTCTTAGTCTGGTAACCCCACGCATACTTCCTGTCTGCCTCTGGACAATCAGCTTTTTATTAAACCAGTAGGAGGGACAAATATTTACAATGTAACAGAACATGATCCCACTACACATATTCATGCATGTATGTAATGTACTTGGATCATATTTAGTTCTATTCATGCATATTATCCTTCCTTCCCCTTCTCACTGCTGCCTCTTGGTTGGTTGATTGGTTTTTATTGCATTAATATCTTTATGGTAGTAAATCTAGTAATACAGGGAAACTTCTATCAGTGTTTTCTTTCTTCTTTTTAAATTATTTTTTTATTTGCCTTGGTGTTTGCTTGGAACTGGAACTACAGACAGTTGTGAGCTGCCCTGTGGATGCTGGAAATTGAACCCGAGTCCTCTGGAAGAGCAGACGGTGCTCTTAACCTCTGGGCCATCTCTCCAGCCCCCAGTGTTTTCTTTCTTATTGCGTTAATTTCCCATTCCCATGACTTAGGTTTAACCTCATACATATTTCTTTAGGGAATGACTTTTACATATCTAAATATTTGTACTACAGAATGTGCTTAGGGTCTGATCAAGATTTTCAAGGAAAGAAAAGGATATTTGTCTGGGGAATCTATTTTGACACGGAAACCTATCAGTGAATCAAAGCAAATAAGAATAAATTTTTAAAATTTATGACATTTCTTGATTCTATCAGGCTTTCCCTCATGCATGCCGTTTCCCCCTTTTCTTAAAAATTAAATTTATTCAATTTATAATTTTTTTAATTTATAGATTAAATTTATTCATTTATTCTCTCTCTGTGCACTCCAACTCTACTGCATTTTTTCCTCCCCTCCTATTCCCTTCCATCCCTCCCCCGTCCACTCTTCCTGTTTCTCTTAGGCCAGGCCTCCCACAGGGTCAACAAAACATGACATATCAAGTTGAGGTAGGACTGTGCTCCTCCCCTTACATTACAGCTGGTCAAGGCAACCCAGTATGAAGAGCCAATCACAGTATTAGGGACAGCCTCTGCTTCCACTTTTAGGAGTCCCACAAGTAGATCAAGCTACACAACTATCACTCATCTATAGAGGGCCTAGGTTGGTCCCATGTAGACTCCCTGGCTGTCTGCTTAGACTCTGTGCACTCCTGTGAGCCCAACTTAGTTGTTTCTGTAGTTACATTTTGGTGGCCTTGACTCGACTGGCTTATACAATTTTTCCTTCCTCTCTTTAGAATTTCCTGGGCTTAGCAGTAGATGTCAGCATCTGTTTCCATCAGTTATTGGATAAAGCATGCCTTTGTTTTTTTTAATCAGTCACATTTTATCCTCTCCATTTCTCTTAGATAATTCATGAGGTCTACATCCAGTTTCTATTCCATTTAATTTTATAATGTATGTTGACATGTGCTATGGATATATTGAAATCTGTTGATCAGCAAATGTTAATTAAAGCAAAGGTTTATACAGAATCAAATATGTTAATTTAATGATATAATAGATGAAATAAGAGTGGACCCACTATTATATAATATCTTAGAATATGAGTATGTAATTCACCTTTTTCAAAATCAAATAATTACTACATTAAACTTAGGTTATTGTTACTTGATATATTGCATGTGCAGGTTGTATTTTAAAGTTGCATAGTTCCAAATGATAAATTAAAAAATTGTAACTAAGACACAAATACATCACTTTGGAAGGTAAGTAAATCTCATGTGGAACAATTGAAGACAAATATTATTGTGTCTTAATGTGAATTGTTTGACTATTAGGTCATGCTTATGTCAATAAGATCCTTATTTGTCTACATACGATAATGTGTCTTATTGCTTAGTATTGATTAAACATTTTTATAGCATGTGATGCAATAATTGCATGACATGTGCAAGACTCTGGCTTTGATCACTGGTACCCTAAGATTCTTTGAAATCAAGCTCCCAATAATTTTTGCTTTTCAAATACTGAATACTATCTAATTTTAGAATTTTTAGAAAGTAAAATAAAGACTGAGATTTTATTCTCTTTTGTGTAGTTCTAATAACTAGAAAGTCTATCTTGGGTTGGAGAGATGGCTCAGAGGTTAAGAACACTGACTGTTCTTCCAGAGGTTCTGAGTTCAATTCCCAGCAGCCACATGGTGGCTCATAACTATCTATGATGACATCTGGTGCCCTCTTCTGTATACTGTATACATAGTAAATAAATCTTAAAAAAATAATAAAATCTGTTCATGGGCTGGAGAGATGGCTCAGAGGTTAAGAGCACTGGTTGCTCTTCCAGAGGCCCTGAGTTCAATTCCCCATAACCACGTGATGGCTCACAACCATCTATAATGAGATCTGGTGCCCTCTTCTGGCCTTCAGACATACATGCAAACAGAACACTGTATACAATAATAAATAAATAAATAAATCTTTTTTTTAAAAAAAAAAAAAAGCAAGTTCACTTTAAGTCATTTTTTAAGTTGTAATGCAATTTAATTATGGAAGTCAAAATATTAAAATATTTTATAATAAAATGTATTTTAAATATATAACAAGACCAGTTTGTTGTTGAGCAATCCAAAGTGTGGAATTGTTTTTAATTCATATTGACATTATGTCATCTGTTTTTTAAATGTGTTTACTCAAGTAGCTTAATCTGTGATTAACATGCATAAATCATTGGGTTGAATCACCAAAGAACCTCTTCCCCTTAAAAAACAAAGTAGAAGGATACAGGAAATTTCTATTGTAAATATAACTTAATTGCAGAGTGATTTTTTTTTTTTGGAGACATCTGTTATTCACTACATATAACATATAAATTAGCATTCAGATAATTATGGACAAGTTAAGGTAAAAGCAGAAGTTGCTACAGAGAGCAATAATTTTCCTCCTTCTACCTGTTGCTTTTCAACTACTCTGTACTTTTATAATCATATTTTAGTGTATGTGTACTGTTTGTAATTATCTGTAGCTTTTATGTAAAGATAGCAATTAGACGTAGTGTTTTAATAATAATTTATTTCCTTCTTTGTTTCTTTACTAGTTGAAGGAGAAAAACAAAACAAACATTTTAGTGCATCAAAAGTATCTTGCAGAGAATCTGCCTCCATTACCTCTTCCTCAGTAAATCAGGAGTCATTAGCAGTCAAGGAGAAGTTCATCCCACCTGAGCTAAGTATCTGGGACTACTTCATAGCCAAGGTAATAAAACACAGATATACAGAGCAGTATTCATGAAGTCAAATGGGGATGAGTGGTCTTAAAAATAAGTAATTGACGTTTGGTACTTCTAAATATTTTCTTACTCTGGTTTTGAAATTTTTAACTTGTGTCAAGATATTCTGATGATACATACATCTTACCAGTTTTTAAGGCAGCATATATTATACTCGTTAGGACTTCATTTCAAACTAAAGTTGTTAAGATAAAATGAGAAGTTAGTTAACATCTTAATGATATGTACTTAGTAGCAGTCAAGAATCAAGACCCAGGAGTCAAGGTATTCTTGTCATCTCTTCCCTATACTCGGTTTCTTTTTTCTTTTCTTTTCAAACTTAGAACCTTATGTAAGCCTTGTACCGCTGAGCTAAGTTCATATTCCCTCATTCAGTTTTAATACTGTAGATCACACTGAGTTGTGACTTGTGTAAATTTTATTTACCAATCTTCAGTTAAATAACATCATTCTCTCAAACTGAATTTACTATACTATACTATATTACATATAATGCATAAAATGCAATATACATATAATACATATACTTATAAAATACATACAAAATACATATAATGCAAACTTCCCTACTAGCTCTTCACACATCACTGTTTGAAAACATGTATGCTGTGATAAGTGAGCAGTCACATCATTCATTTCTTTCAAAGTTCATCAGTGATTGATCAGCTAGTTCCTGTTATTCATCTCACTCACACATGTTCATGTAATTATTTTGATTTTTTTGTCTCCCATAAGATATTCTATAATCAGAAGAGTGAATTGGCAACAAAGATGAAAGTCATAAAAAAAAAAATCCTGAAAAGTAATAGTACTAAAAGGTAAACTCAAACTGAATATAAGTAGAGTTATAGAAGAAAGAGCTAATTGTGAATAGGAACATTGTTGATGTTTGAACAGTGATGAATGTGAAAAAGGAAATTTAATGAAACTAGACACAGCATAAATATAGGAGGTAATTTTGAAAAGGTGGAGTTAGTTCATATGTCAAAAACTTTACATTAAAGATACAGCATTCAAAGTACAAAAGCAAAAATTGACAAGTTTATCAGTTGGTCAGTGTACAGAAAAAGAAAAATTATATAAGTCTAATACAAGTACTTTTTGAATTGCAACTAGTACGTTTAAATGAACAAAAAACTTTAATCACAATATATCTAATATTTGAATTATGCTAAGTTGGTGTTAGTTTTATTGCTTTCTACTTTTCCCCTATATATAAATAGCCAAAGTAAGGTAGTTTTTCCTTTTTTGTTGATAGATATTTCTTCCTTTAATATAAATTTAACAATAGGTTTCAGTATTATTAAAGCTACTTTTATGTTAAATGATAATATCCATGAACTTCTAAGTTTGACATTTTAGTAGTACATGTTTTTTGTATATGTGTGTGTGCACATATGTATGTACATGTTTGAATGCATATGTGTGGTGTGGGGTGCACGTGCACATAGAGAGAACAACTTCAGGTGTTATTTTTCATGAGTTGTCTACCTTGTTTCCTAGACATGTGTTTTTCCCTGGCTTAGAAGTGACAGAGTAGGTGATGCCAGCTGGCCAATTAGCACCAGTAAATACCACAACACCCTTCCTTTTTTTACATTGACTCTGAACATAGTTTCTTGTACTTACATAATAAGCAACTTAATAACTAAGCTATTTAAATGAAAATGGTTCCTATAAGTTCATAGGAAGTGACATTATTTGAAAGAATAAGCTCATGTGGCCTTGTTAGATCATGGCTTTGTTGTAGGAGGTATGCTACTGATGTTGGGCTTTGAGGTTTCAGAATCTCAAGCTAACTCATTTTTCTTGCTGCCATTTTTCTTGTGGGTCCAAATGTAGAATTCTTTGCTACCTCTCCAGCACCATGCCTGCTTACATGCTACCATACTTCCTTCTATGACAATAATGAACTAAACTTCTGTACTTGTAAGCCAGCCTCAGCTAAATGCTTTTCTTTATAAGAGTTGCCATGGTCATGGTGTCTCTTCACAGCAATAGAACACTTTGTAAGACGCTGCTGATCTGAGGACCTAAGTTTGATTACTAGTGTCAGGGAGGTTACCACCTGAAACTCCAACTTTAAGGAATCCAGCACTCTTTCCTGGTTTCTGGAGGCTGTATAAGTAATTGAGAGTTCTATATCCATATGCACAGACAACAGATATTGAGGTAGGAAGAGATCATGAGAGAATGAGATGGTTGAATGGGAGGAGCAAGGAGGTTAAGATTCGTACTCTAACCACCACACACATTAAAAAATAAAAAAAAAAAAATCTTTCTTTTGAAAGAATTTTTTTTTTTTAAATGAATGAAAGAATCCTCTAGTTCATCAGGGCCATACTTCCTTAAAGTAATTGTCTTCTGTATACTCTCTGATGCTTCCATCCTGCTGGCCTGTTAAGCATATGCTTCAGCTAATGAAGGGAATTTGTCTGTTTCTTTCTGTCTTTATTTGACCTTCATTTTTGGAGAATTGTTTTCTCTATATATGGGATTATTGTTTAGGCAGACTTTATTAGCCCCATTATTCTAGGCTGGTTACTTTTTCTCCTTCAGGTTTTATTTAAATGCCACTTTTTAATGGGCCTTCTATAGTCAATTTTTCTCCATCTTAACTTTTTTTATAGCACTTAATATATTTACTTCATATTTTTACTTACTTACTTAACTATACTACCACAAATATAGCACCCTTAGATAGCATTGGTAGTAATTTTTTTAAACATTTTTATCTCAAGCCAATTTATGCTGTCAGTTGCCTGTAATCCTAGTGCTTGAGAGGCTGAAGCCTGAAAGCTGCAAGAGAAAGATAAGCCTGGGCTACATAGTGAGAGAGGATGCAGGGGAGAATTCTGTAGATATTAGATATATCTCAAGTAGACTTTTGTGGGACATTCTTAAGACTTTTTTGTTGATTGGATGGATAGATACAATTATATCAAAGGTACAGTGTGATAAATTTTTTACTTAAATTTATTTTTTTAATAATAAAATTTAATTATTTTATTTTAAATACTATTTTTTTTAAAAAAGTATTTATTTTACTTAAAGTAATATATCCACAAATGTGGTGAATTAGATGTATCAAATCAAATAATTGGATGATAAGGTATATAATTTTTGTTTCAGCCTTTTCTACCTCCTTCACAAAGTAGAGCAGAGTATGATTCTGAGGAGAGCCTAGAAAGTGATGATGATTATGATGATGATGATGATGATGACACTACTTTACCTTCTGATCTGCATCTCCAGGAACATTCTAATTCAAATTCATTCAGGTATGGAATATTGTGTTTTAAGCTTCTTTAATAGAAAAAGTCACATTGGCCGATAGAAATAACATTTTTTAAAGTAACATGAAATTAATAATAATTAATTAATAATTTACTGAATTATTATACACTATATTTAGTTGAAATTGTTAATTTCCTTTTTTCTATAATAAATTTTCAATTAACATTTGAGTGTACCTTGGTAAATCATTATAATTTGTAGCACATCACAGAAATCCTTTCATATTAATCTTTGATTTGAGCCCATAAGATAAATCTTATGACTTCATTCAAGAACATCAAATGGCTGTTTAGTAGACCTCCAGTTCTATGAGCTGTAAAACTATAAGCTAGAACTGCAGTTGAAAAAGCTTTTGTGATTATTAAAAAGGAAAAAAAAACCTTAGGTGTTCACTCTTCTCAACTCCAGTTTGAATGATACACTGGCTTTATATTCACAAGAGGTCTTATTCTTATGTTGTTTACATTGGAGCAGCAATATGTTTAGTGTTAATCGTGGATTAATGAAAGTTTGAAGAAAACAAGTAGATTTCTGGACAGTAACTCTTTATTGAAAAATTAAGAGATTTTGCTTACTTGTTTTTTTTCTTGTTGAATCTAGTTTACTTTTTGAATATATAAACATATGTATGACTCAGACACCAAATTGTATAATTTAACAATTAAAATTGCAACCCATTATAAAACTGGCAAAAATTGGAGATGTAAGTCAATTGTAGAGCATTTGTCTTACATGTCTGAAGCCCTGGGGTTAATCCTCAGCTGGGGGAAAGTAGTCAAAGGACTAGAATAGGTATTTCTCTAAAGAAGACTTGTAAATGACTGATAAACACTGGGAAAATTCTCTGATTTTTTGGGAAATATTAATGAAAACCACAGTGGGATGCTATCTCACTTGGATTAGTGTGGCTATCACAAAAATAGCAAAATGACAGTATTGGCCAAGATGAAGAGAAATTAGAACCTTTGTGTTCTTTGGTTGGACTATAAAATGATACAGTCACTTTGGAAATTGATAAGTAGTTTCTTTAAAACTTAAAAATATAAATATTGTATATGTATAATATGATAATTCTACTTTGGATATATAGAGAATTGAATGTAGGAGCTCAAACATGTGTTTGTACATCCAATTAACAACAACATAATGGCCACTTAGTAGAAGAAATTCAAGTGTCTTATAGGGTGATGAATAAGCAAAATATATTATCTACATAATCAGAAAATTACTCTATTTTAAAAAGCAAGAAAATTCTAATTCCTGATACAACATAGATGAATCTTGGGGGCCTTATACAAAGAGAAGTAATTCAGTGTGTGTTTTCTGCTTTATGAAGTGCATTAAAGAGTCAATTTGGTAGACACTAGAAAGAAAAGTGTAAAATTACTGTTGTTGAGAATGCTAAAATGCTAAGCTTCATGTCATGTGTGTTTCGCACAGTCAGTGATTTAAAGCCAGTACCTAAGACAAATATATTATATTTAAAATTAAAGAGAAACAAATAATCTTAAGTTAAACTATATATAAATCAGAAGCCAAATATTCCTCATTTCTGCACTTATGAAAATAGCCATTTTATTAGTTTCTTTGTCCTTCTGATTACAAAAATAAGCACCTCTATATTATTTCCCCTGATTTCTTACATAGATGACAACACACATTATTTCTAATTACTGTTGCATGCTATAGTTTTAGCATTATTAATACTTCATTTTTAGTTACCTTAAAATTCTATCCTTCAAAACTATGGTTATATAGTTGTTATTATTCTGACAGGCACTTAGGTTATTTAAACTAGTGTTTTAGGTAATGTTGACATGAATATCTAGTTGTATGTATATATTATTTTGGTTTTAAAGCTGTATATCTTTGGGCTAACTCTTTGTAGGGAAATTGTTGTGTTAAAAGGTGGTATCATTTCTAGATTCCTGTGTAAATATTTAACAAAGAAACTTTTATTTTCAGTTGGTCATTGATGCGATTGGCTATGGTCCAGCTGGTACTCAGCAATTTGAAGACTTTCTATCCCTTTGCAGGTCATGATCTTGCAGGTAATAAACATTGTAATATGGATCAGTGTCAATTGTTTTTCTATGTGTAAAAAGTTAAATGAGTTCCTATAGTAAAAGATACATTTCTTTTGTCCATAAACTATTTGTAAATTTTCATAGTAGTAGCTGCAGAGGAGGGAAATGTTTGAGAAATCAAAGGCTTTGAACCTGATATTATTATATTGAGTCTATGTCTGTACCTGGAACTTAATACTAGACCTATAAAACTTAAAACACAGTGATGACTTCCAAAGTAGGAAAGGGTTATATATGAAATAAAGGACTATGTTCTTATGCAAGATGCTTAAGCTGTGAACTGTTTTATTCATATACCAACTTGGCGGAAACATTTTGTGCTTGCTGAAGTAATAGAGGGAGGAAAAAGTTTATAATCATTCTATTGTAATAAATCAGTACGTAATTTCAGAATTAAAAATCCAAAACTTTCTAGATATGAGTAGATAGGCAAAAATAGTTAAAATTTGAAGGTAGAATTGCTACCCAAGACTGCAAAGGACTACGGATGAAGTAGTGCTTCACTTCAGGGTATCATTAACCTTGTAAATTTTGCTTATTATTTTCATTTTCTAAACAAAAATGTCAAATGACTTTCATGCTTGTTATAAAGATTAAAGTAATTAACTTTTCTTCCATAAACATTTTTATAATCTTCAAGCATATTTTTCATGTGAAATTAAATTCCAAAGCAGTAATGTTGAAATGTCATTTTACCTTCAAAATACCATATTCAGTGCCCACATATCCCTACTAAATTTTATTAATATTCTCTGCTTTCTCACAACATTTTACTGTAGAAGATAACCATGGATCAATTGTGTTTTCCTCTTTTAGAACTTCCAGTTAGTTCACCTCTTTGTCATGCAGTTCTAAAAACTCTCCAGTGTTGGGAACAAGTTCTTCTCCGACGACTTGAAATCCATGGTGGACCTCCTCAAAACTATATCTCCAGTCACATTTCTGAAGAGAATATGTCTGCAGGTCCTGCAATACTCCGTCATAAAGCTTTACTAGAACCTACAAACACTCCTTTCAAGTAGGTTTTACCACAGATAATTGTTTTTTGTTGGTGGTGGTAGCTTTTTGTTTGTTTTTAATAAGTTTTGCAGAAATAAAGTTTTCTTGGGTAGCACTTAGAGAAAGAAAAACTTATGGTCCACACTTAACATTCTGTTCTAGGAGCATATCTACGCCTTTGGTGTAAGACATAGATATGCTTTTGGTTTTCAAAGGTTATCAAGCATTTTTGTTGAAGGTCCTAATATTCTAGGCTTTTTAGGATGCATTGTCACCACTTGTTAACTCTGACACTGAAGAGTCAAAACAACCACAGAGAGTATTTAACAAAGGAGGCTTGACTATGAGCTGGTAAACTTGGGTTTTTGAAAATATAAGACAAAGTTGATACTGCTTGAGGAGTAGATACAATTTGAATAGTGTACTTTTATTAACTTCTACTCTGCAAAAGAATTAATAGCTATTCAGCAGTTGATATACTACCCATGAAGAGAAAACAGTTGACCTACAGGTAAGTTTATACAACACTTACTTTATACTTAACTAGGCAGTATATTTAGTCTTTTTGTGTTATCATTTAAGCTCTCATAACAGCTCATAAACCATTTTTGCCCAGTAACAAGAGGGTGATAGATTTATGATGTTCACAGCAAAAGTAACAAGAGGTGATAGATTTACCTTATCCACAGCGAACACATTAACAAGCACTGCTTCTAATTATCTTCTAAAAAACACAGCTTCTTTCTTCCTCCTTCTTTCCCTCCCTCCCTCTCCCCGTTCTTTCCTTCTTTCCTTCCTTCCTGCTATATCTCTCATCCCTGGTTTAAGGGTCAGGAAATTATGGCCACCCCCGTAACCAAATTCAACCCATTCCTGCTTTTATCAATAACCTTTTATTAGCTTGTCCATAAATATTCTTTGCAGATAACAGTAAGACTTTGCTGGTGGTTGAATAGGTATCTCTAGTAAAGAATCTAAAATGCTCTAAAACATTTTTAGGTGTCCTATCATCACGTAGAAAGTTTTAAATTTTAGTCAAGCATGTGGTGCATGCCTTTACTCTCAGAACTAGGAAATTAGAGACAAAAGTAGGTGGCTTTTTGTGACTTTGAAGTTAGCCTGGTCTACGTATTTAGTTCCATTCCAACCATAATTATAGGATGAGACTCTGTCTCAAAAACACAAAACAAAACCAAATCCAGAAAAATATTTCAGATTTTAGAACATTCAGATCAGGGAATGCTCAGTTTGTATGCTTTCCCCTTCAATGACAACAACATGGGGATCATTTTGTCCAATAATCCAAAACATTAGTTAATAGTCCTTTATAAAAGAACTTTGTGACTGCTTTCCTAGATCATGGCATGCAGTCTTAGCTAATTTATTGTAATAAACAGTGGTATAATGCTAAGGAAATGTGAAGTTAATCAGAAATCTCTGAGGTAAATAATTAAATCTACTGTACCTGTAGATCCAAAAATCATCTGGCACTGTCTGTGAAGAGGCTTTGGCAATACTTGGTGAAACAGGAAGAAATTCAAGAAACTTTCATCAGAAATATATTCACAAAAAAACGATGTCTAAATGAGGTTTGTAGATGTTTGAACTCTTTACTATTTTATTATCTAAGTTTCATATTATCCCGTAACCATTAAAATAATTGAAGTTTACAGATTTTTTTCTAAAAAATTCATTTGCTATCATAAACAATTAATGTGTAGAAAAGTGTGTTTAAAGGAAAGGGACAATATTTTCACACATCAATTAATGTTCTTGAAACTTTTTTCTCTTGAGTTAAGATTCTGAGTTTCACATATTGTATTTTGCATTATAATGACCAATTTCTTAAGAGACATTTCCTGTGGTTTTCATATGATAGTTCAGTATATCTTAGAATTAGTTGAAACTAGATTTATCTACTGGAAACATTCTGAATATGCATATTGTCTTCTGAGAATTTTTTATAAAAGAAATTTTATAAATCCAAACTAGTTTATAATTAACCTGTAATAGCTTCATTATACTTTCATGTCATTACAATGGCTTGATTTTTGTTTTGTCTGTCTGTTTGAGGAGAGGGGTCAATAGTGCAGTGCTACTGAAAAGTATATTTGATAACATGAACATCTTGGCATCTGAATTTAATTGAGCTTCTCGGGAGGCTGAGTGAGGACTAGGGGGGATGGGAGGGAGAAGGGAAGAGAGGGTGAGCAGGGGTATACATAGAAAAAAAACCTTTTTAAATAAAAGAAAGTATAAAAAAATAAATGAGCACCTCTTTTTTTTTTTTTTTTTAAATTGAAAATATTTTGTAAGTAAAAGTTACCGGGTGAATCTAAATAGCACACACAGTTATAGTTAGCCAGTTATTCTGCTGGAGCTAATAGGATCTATAAATGACAGAACATGGTCTCTGGGCTATGTTTTGAGAAACAGGTAATTTGTCTGAAAATAAACTTTGTTCTAGTTTTGAATTGGGAGGAATGAAAAAAACTATGTGGTTGGAAAAATAAGAAAATAGAAGGGCTTCATAATAGGCAAGGAAAAAATAAGATACTGTGAAATATTGAATAAAAGGAAATTTTGTACATAACTATCTTTCAATTTAAGTACTAAATAGTTTGTTTGAACTTTTTTTTACTTTTTGAAATTATAATATACTTATGTCTCCCTCCCTTAATACCAAATTATAAGACTACTAGATGTGTTGTTATTTCCTATTTGCTCTGATCATACCACAAAAAATCATATATAGCACTTTTGCTAATAATTTTAAAGTGAATACTTTGTTAATATATTGAAATCTAAGTAGACATGAATGCCATTTACTTACTAGTATAAATGTAAAATACAATTATATATTTAATTTGTGAGTTAATCACTAAAACAGTTCAAGAAAATGGATAAATATAGTTAACAGTGGATGTACTAGACAAGAATATGTTTTATCTTAAACATCTTTTTCTAAAGTAAATTATAATTTATAGCTTTCTTGTTTAATATATAAGAATACTGCTACATTGTCCTGGATTTTAAAACCTCATTGGCTTCCTCCTTTTTTTATTTTTATTTTTTTGTAGTGTGCCTTTTAACATGCATATGAAGATTTGATTGTCTCAGTAATTCAGCATAGAAACTTTTGGCATAGAGTGGTGTAACCATGCCATATCATATGAGAATAACAATTTATGAGTCAACTTACACATTTTTATTTTTCTATCTTATTTTATTGGTGTGGAGTTTTAGTTGGTTTAACGTTTGTCTGATATAGCTAAAACAGATGGCCTGTACTTTCATTTTGTACTGAGCCAACAGTAAGTAGTCGGTGCTATATTCTGTGCATATCAGGGGGAAGAATGTGGAACAGAGTTTTAGTCTGTCTTAGTTTTGTTTAGCGCTTCGTGATACCTTAATGAAAAACGAAAAAACTACTTTTATTGCAGTTTTAAATCAAAAGTGTGAACATAAGTATTAACTAACAGTTTTCATAGCATCAGTAAGTTAGATATTTTTCTGAAATTTTTAATCTGCAAAATAACTAACCTCTTTGCAATGTTTTTATAATGGACTTAAACACTGGCACAGTCATGGAAAGTTATAAGAACTTTGTTGTGGTGTTTTTTGTTTGTTTTATAAAGGAAAATTTATTTTTGACTTTGACCAAATGGAGGCAGGAGTAGCTAATGACTCCCCAGGCCACCTGTGGCCATTTTATAAGTTTTAGAAAGCCATAGTATAAAAGCTAGCACAAGTTTTAGCTAGACCTTTTCTAAGGTATTGAAGGAGTAAAAGGATGGGATGAGAGATAAAGGTCCAGGTGTCTCCATTTTCTCTATTTTCTCATTCTCTGCTGTGGACACAGAGTTTTATTCTGGGCTAAGGAGAAAATGAGATCTTAAAAGATTCCCTTTTTTTAAAAAAGAAAAAGGTCTTCTGTTTTATGGGATGCAGGATATTTTCTCAGTTTCTATTCTGGACCTAGCAAGTAAGAATTTGTTATTGCTTTGTAGTTTTATTACTGACCTTGATACTCTTCATGAGATTTTAATAGAGGAATATACTTAAAAATAGGTTGGATAGAGTTAAGTGAAGTATTAAATTTATTGAGTTGATAGAAAATTGTTTACTAGGAGTTGAGTAACCTAATTTGAGTAGTCATAAAAATGCCTCATATATTATTTCTAATAAAAAGATCATTAAAGCCCTTTTGAATATAGTTATTTAGAAGATTGATATATGGCATGCTGACTATTTTGATGCTGCCATTGCTTATTTCTTTATGTGATTGAAAATGAAAATTTACCATTTCTTTATCTCCTTTTATCATAACTTAAAATTCTCATGTATTTAAGAGTTTTTCATTGTAAAGTAGTTTGTCATTTTTATCAAACTAAATTTTTTCTAAAATGGTTGTGTTTATTTGGAAATTAACTGCACACGATTGTAGATAGACTATCAAAGCCATCCTCTAACAGGATTTAAGTTACACATCTGTGCACTTTATTGCTAATATTTAACTTTCTGAAAGCTTAAAAGTCCTGGCTCAGCTTTTCTTCTTGACAACTTTGAGTAAGACTGTGCACCTCCATGCAGATCATTGACTATTGCTGGCAACATGAGTAGGAGAGAATTTGAAAAGTAGAAATTGGAATTTTCTACTAAGGAGGCTTTTTCTGGAGAAAGTAAGACAGTAGTGTTTAAAACAGTATTTTGACTTTGCCTTTTGATTGACACCAGAAGCTCTGAATTTATACATATAAGGCACCTTAGATAAAATAGGGGGAGATAAGGAATTTTGATCCTTCAAAATTTAATTTCCTACTCCCTAACCATGCACTCCAGCATACATTCCTTTTAAAATATATTAAATTTAAGAAGATACCATTTCCATATTCTTCTTTAGTAATTTGTTTAATGAAATACTTCAGTGTTGTGCATATTACATCTCATCTTCTTTGACATGTGATTATTCTTTCTTAATGAAGTCATTAGAGGACAACAATGAAACCATCAAAAATTCTATGATGGAGGAGCCAAACATCAATAAGGTACATAATCCCATTCAACTGAAATTAGAAATTGCATTCTTAACCAGAACAAAAAGAAATTTGCATTTCAGTTTTTAACTGGACTTTGTTTCCAATGGAATGAAACTTATCCCCTGAATTTACTGTTTCATTATAACAACTTAAAAGTTGCAATCATAAAAATTGGTTCTCTTGTAATAAGTAAAAGAATGCAATTTTAAAGGGAGTTGAATGTTTCTTGTGTTGGCTACAGATTTTTCTGAGTAAATACCTCTGATGTTTTTAGGGAATATAATTACATCGAGGTATAAGCACAGTAGGATTATTTTGTGTTTGCAAGTATCAGCTTTGAAAATCAAGTTTATCTCTTATTCAAAAATTACAGCAAATACTATTATATAGTATTCATTTTACTTTGAAAATAGCATATAACATATATTCTTGTGCATAGTAAGTACACAAGTTCTTGAAGATTAAAGTAGAGCAGATAAGAATTTGTATAAACATAAATAACTCCTAGATTTTCTGTGGCTACAATATTCAGCTATGACTTTATCTTAATATTTAATTCATCTTTGTCTATGTGACTAAAAATTTTAAGATAATGTCATCAGTGATTTTTAGGGGGAAATTTTTCTCAAAAGATTTTTTTAAGGACAATAATTGTTATTGTTTCCCAAAGGACTCAGTGAAATAGACTAATTCTATGCAGTTAAAAAAACTGATTTGATATCAAGTATATATTATATTTACAACTGGTAAAATAAATGTTTGCATATTTTGATTTTTCTAATGATTTCGGTTTTGAGAGAATACAATTCAAATTTTTTTGTTAGATAACAATTTTCTTTGCTTGAATAATTATAATAAATAACGTCTATCATTGGGAATTTTAAAAAATATTTTCCTTTTGATACTTTACATAAAATATTTGTTGTCTTGTCATATGTCTAAAGACTTATCCATGCTGCCTGAAAATATAGTCCTTTACTACCATCATAGCTATTTCAGCCAGTATTTTCAAGTCAGATTCTGCTGTACATTTTAGAAAACATCTTTATGGAAGAAACACAAATGACCAAAAATATTTGGAGAAAATTCTGTATCCTAATTGACAGGAGAATACAAATGAAAGCTCTTTGAGATTTCTACTTTTTTCTCTCAAAACTTTACACATTTATTACTTGATTGCTACTTACAGATTAAAGAAAATGTCATAAACCCTTGAAAATTTTTCATTATATAAACAATCTTTTGGGACTATTTTGCTTACGAAATACCTAGCAAGTTGAAGTATCCTATATCCCTTTTTGGAGCACATCTATTTCTTTAAAAAAAAAAATATTTAGTATTTGATGGTTTTACAACATGCACCCCTTCAAACTCAATTATCAGACCTCTCAGATTTATACCCACTCTTACGATCTCACCATTTACAAAAAAATGCACATTCCTGCTGCTCATTCACTTACTGGAGCATAATTAAACTCCCTGTGGCCAGACCCTTAAAGAAAACAAGTCTTTCCTCACTTACACCCCTGCCAGAAACCATCAATGCAGAAGTGAGGCACTGTGTCATTTAGTTATGTTCTAGCCTTGAGCTCTTGTGTACAGTGACCCCCCCCTCTCTCTTTTTTTTTTTTTTTTTTTTTTTTAAGTCCACTAATGAGTGAGTACATGCCCTGCTTATCCTTCTGGGATTGTGATAACCTCACTCAGGAGAATATTCTCCATATCCATCCATTTGCCTGCAAATTTTAGGATGTCATTTTTTCTTGCTGCTGAGTAGTACTTCATTGTGTAGATGTACCATAGCTTGTTAATCCATTCTTCAGTTGAAGGGCATCTAGGTTGTTTCCAGGTTCTTACTATTACGAAGAATGCTTCTATGAACATAGTTGAGCTAATGCCTTTGGAGTGTGAATGTGCATCTTGAGGGTATATGCCCAGTGATGGTATTGCTGGATCCTTGAGGAGACTGATTCCAGCTTTCTTAGAAACCTCCATACTGCATTCCACAGTGGCTGAACAACCTTACACTCCCAACAGCAACGTGGGAGTTGTTCCCCTTGCTCCACATCCTCTCCAGCATAGGCTGACATCTGTGTTTTTAATCTTAGCCATTTTGTCAGGTGTAAGGTGATATCTCCAAGTTTTTTTGATTTGCATTTCTCTGATAACTAAAGATGTTGAGCACTTTTTCATGTGCCTTTCAGCCATTTTTAATTCCGCTGCTGCGAATTCCCTTTTTAATTCTGAACCCCAGTTTTTAATTGGGCTATTAAGGGTTTTGGGCTCTAGTTTCTTGAGTTCTCTATATATTTTAGAGAGCAATCCTCTGTCACTTGTAAAGCTGGTAAAAATGTTTTCTCATTCTGTAGGCTGTTGTTTTGTCTTATTGACTGTGTCCTTGGCCTTATAGAAGCTTCTCAGTTTCAGGAGGTCCCACTTACTGATTGTTGTTCTTAGTGTCTGTGCTACTGGTGTTATATTTAGGAAGTGGTCACCTGTGCCAATGCGTTGAAGGGTATTTCACATTTTCTTTCCTATCAAGTTCAGCGTAACTGGGTTTATATTGAAGACTTCGATCCCCTTGGATTTGAGTTTTGTGCAAGGTTTGGTTCTATTTCCATTTTTCTCTACACTACCATCCAGCTATGCCAACACTATTTGTTGAAGATACTGTCTTTCTTCCATTGTATATTTTTGGCCTCTTTGTCAAAAATCAGGTGTTCATAGATGTGTGGATGAATGTCAGGGTCTTCAGTTCAATTTTATTGATCCACAAGTCTGTTTGATTGCCAGTACCAGGCTGTTTTTATTACTCTAGCTCTATAGTATAATTTGAAATCCAGGATAGTGATGCCTCCTGAGGTTCTTTTGTTGAGCAAAATTGTTTTGGCAGTCCTGGCTTTCCTGTTATTTCAAATAAAATTGAGTATTGTTCTTTCAAGGTTTGTAAAAAATTGTGTTGGGATTTTAATGGGAAGTGCATTGAATCTGTAGATTGCTTTTGGTAAGATTGCCATTTTCACTATGTTGATCCTACCTATCCAGGAACATAAAGATCTTTCCATTTTCTTATATCCTCTTCAATTTCTTTCTTCAGAGATTTAAATTTTTTGTCGAACAGATCTGATAAATTTTTGGTTATAGTTACACTAAGTTATTTAATGCTATTTGCAGCTATTATAAAGGCTGATGTTTCCCTTATTTCTTTTTCAGCCCTTTTATCTTTAGTGTATGGGATGGCTACTGATTTCTTTGAGTTAATCTTGTATCCTGCTACCTTGCTGAAGGTGTTTATCAGCTGTTGAAGTTCCCTGGTAGAATTTTGTGAGTCACTTCTTTCATCCCAGTTAAAATGACCATCATCAAGAATATAAGGCACAAACAAATGTTGGGAAGGATATAGGCAGAGAGGAGCCCTACACACTGCTGGTGCAGCTACTATGGAAATCATTATGGAGGTTTAATTAAGAGAATTAAAAATAGAATTCCCCCAGACCCACACATGCCACTTCTAGGTACTCCCCAAAGTACTCTTAAGTCACTACACCAAAGAGATACTAGCATACATTCTTGTTTGTTGCTGCACTGTTCACAATAGCTCAAAAATGGAGCCAACCTAGGTATCTATCAGTAGTTGGATTGATAATGTGGTACATGTACACAATGAAATTTCATTCATCTAAGAAGAAAAATGAAACCACAACACTTGTAGGAAAATAGATGGAACTAGAAATCATTATTTTAAGCAAAGTAAACCAGACTGAGATAAATATTATGTTTCTCTATATGAACCTCTCTCTCTCTCTCTCTCTCTCTCTCTCTCTCTCTCTGTGTGTGTGTGTGTGTGTGTGTGTTATAGTCATGAAACTAGATAGGAGATTATGAGTGGAGAGGCAAACATCTTAAATGAGAAGGGGAAAAAGGGTGTTTATGTGACTGAGCAAACCTCTATTCACCCTAGAAAGGGTACCAGAGAAACAGCTCCACTCAAATCTAGCTTAGGAAAATTGAGTTTATTGGGGTTATTTGCATGAGAATCTGTGACTCAAAAGTAGCTGCATCACTGAAAAGTATACCTCATATGAGTGACTCACAAAACCTGCATCCCTGGAGCTCCCCCTGCTCAATATTATCATTCTCACAAATAGCTTTCTTTGGCCTAGTGATTCTCTCTTTACTGCTTTTAAAACCTTGAAGGAGGGACCTTGTGAAGATTCTTTTAACTTTTTAGTTTCTTACGCATTGTAAATTTCATTGGCTTCCTGAGCATTCTATGTTTTGTTAGTTTCTTAAAAATCTCAAGAGTTTCCCTCGTTTTGTCTAGTATGGATTGTTTCAGTTTGAGTAAGTAACTATATAACAGAGGGTAATAGGAGTATCTGTAACACCCAGACAGGAAAGAAACCAACAAAGGAGGGCAGAAGGAAAAGAGGAAGGTAGGAGGAAAGGATTGTTAGAATAAAGTATACTACATGTATGAAAATGTTACAAGGAGACTTTATATGATGTCTTTAAAAACTAAAAGAATTATTGTACATAGCTGCACATATTTTAAGTATCTAGCTTGCTTAGTTTAACCATCACCACCTTCAAGATGGTGGCTATACACATCATTTCTCACATTTTAATTTTTCCCCCTTTTTTCCTTCTCATCTCTCTTATTTTTTTCTTCAAGTAGCTAAAATGTGTAGATTAATTTTCATCTTCAGAAATTATAATGAAGTCATATGTCATTTTATTACTTTATGTTTGCTGTTGTATTTAAGACAGAATCTCATTCTGAAGGCTCAGCCAGCCAGGAGCTCACTGTGTAGCCCCTATTGACCAGACTTAGCCTCTCAGATGCTGGAGATTGTAGGCTTAAGCCTCCATGCCTGACTTTATTTGTTTGACCTGTGTCTTTTACTTAGCATAATTCCTCCATGTTCTGTGTTTTGATACTTGATTACTTATTTTTGATATTCATTGTATTGTGTGGCTGTATCATAATATGTGGTGTGTGTGTGTGTGTGTGTGTGTGTGTGTGTTTAACCTAATGATTTGAGCTGATTGCAGTTTGGAGCAGTTTCAAGTAAGGCTGCCTTGAAAAGTGGGTCTTTGCATAAGGGTCTTTGTTAATAAGCATTTATTTCTCTTGTATAAATGCCTAAGAGTACATAGAGGAATTACATTGTAGGCATAAATTTTTGTAGTACTAGAGACAGATGCAAAGCATAGCCTTGGTATATGTTTTGCCTTTTAGGAAGTTGTCTAAAGCAATAAGAGAACAAAAGGAGATTAAGGGGATACAAATTGGAAAAGAAGTGAAACTATCTCTATTTGCAGATGATATGATTGTATACATAAGTGACTCACAAAATTCTACCAGGGAACTCCTACAGCTGATAAACACCTTTAGCAATATAACAGGATACCAGATTAACTCAAAGAAATCAGTAGTTCTCCTATACACTAAAGATAAAAGGGCTGAAAAGAAATAAGGGAAACATCAGCCTTTATAATAGCTGCAAATAGCATTAAATAACTCAGTGTAACTATAACCAAAAATTTATCAGATCTGTTCGACAAAAAATTTAAATCTCTGAAGAAAGAAATTGAAGAGGATATAAGAAAATGGAAAGATCTTTATGTTCCTGGATAGGTAGGATCAACATAGTGAAAATGGCAATCTTACCAAAAGCAATCTACAGATTCAATGCACTGCCCATCAAAATCCCAACATAATATTTTATAGACCTTAAAAGAACAATACTCAATTTCCTTTGGAATAACAGGAAAGCCAGGACTGCCAAAACAATTTTGCTCAGCAAAAGAACCTCAGGAGGCATCACCATCCCTGACTTCAAGTTATACTATAGAGCTAGAGTAATAAAAACAGCCTGGTACTGGCATAAAAACAGACTTGTGAATCAATGGAATCAAATTGAGGATCCAGACATTAACCCAAAAACCTATGAACGCCTGATCTTCGACAAAGAGGCCCAAAATATTCAATGGAAAAAAGACAGTATCTTTAACAAATGGTGTTGGCATAGCTGGATGGAAGTGTGTAGAAAAATGCAAATAGATCCAAGCCTGTCATCCTGCACAAAACTCAAATCCAAGTGGATCAAAGACCTCAACATAAACCCAGCCACTCTGAACTTGATAGAAAAGAAAGTGGGAAATACTCTCCAACAAATTGGCACAGGCGACCACTTCCTAAATATAACACCAATGGCAGAGACACTAAGAACAACAATCAATAAGTGGGATCTCCTGAAACTGAGAAGCTTCTGTAGAGCCAAGGACACTGTCTATAGGACAAAACAACAGTCTACAGAATGGGAAAAGATTTTCACCAACCCTACAAGTGATAGAGGATTGATGTCTAAAATATATAAAGAACTCAAGAAACTAGAGCCTAAAACCTTGAATAACCCAATGGGGTTTTGATCTAAAAAAGGGAATTCTCAGCAGAAATACGAATGGCTCAAAGGCCCTTGAAAAAGTTCTTAACATCTTTAACCATCAGAGAAATGCAAATCAAAACAACCTTGTGATACCACCTGACACCTGTCAGATTGGCTAAAATAAAAGAAACAGATGACAGCCCATGCTGGAGAGCTTGCAGAGCAAGGGGAACACTCCTCTATTATTGGTGGGAGTGTAAGCTTGTTCAGCCACACTGGAATGCAGTATGGCAGTTTCTCAGAAAACTGGGAATCAATCTCTCCAAGGATCCAGCAATACCACTTCTGGGTGTATACCCTAAAGACATACATTTGCACTCCAAAGGCATTAGCTCAGTTATGTTCATAGCAGCATTATTTGTAATAGTAAGAACATGGAAACAACCTAGATGCCACTCAGCTGAAGAATGGATTAACAAACTATGGTATATCTACACAATGGAGTACTACTCAGCAGTAAAAAAAAAAAAAAAAAAGATATCCTAAAATTTGCAGGCAAATGAATGGATTTGTTGAATATCCTCCTGAGTGAGGTGTCTCAAACCCAGAAATATAAGCAGAAGATGTTCTCACTCATTAGTGGATTCTAAACAATAAAGCAAAAAGCAAAACATGTCCAAGGTGCAAACCACAACCACTGAACAGCTTGGGATCAGAAACACCTTGGACTTACTCCTTGGATCTCACTCCCTCTAGAGGAACACCTCACTCAGTCTTGATGTTGGGGTGAGGAAACTGGATCTGACAGGAGTGGATGCTGAACTAAGCCATATTGGGACCTTTGGACCTCCTACCCTTGCTGGGGAGGAGATGGGGAAATGTGGAGAAGAAAGAGTTACTAGAGGGGGTGGGAGGCGTAAGGGACCTTGAACAAGGATATACACGGATAGAAAATGTGACTTTATTCATAGTAAAAAAAAAAAAAAAAACACAACCAGGGAAGCATGGAGTACTGCTCTAATGCCAACACACATAGGCCGAGGCATGAGGCTCTCACATTTAATACCAGCCAGGGCTACACACCAAGACTCTATCTCAAAAGGAAAAAAAGGAGGAATACCCCAATGGAGAAATGTTGACCAATGTGTTACTAAGATAGAGTTTAAGTCCATCAACATTGTAACTAATCCATAGTTAGTAGCAAGAAGTATGCTATCACACAGTAGGGTGACTATAACAATAATAATATACTGTGCTGAGATGATAATATAACACTGTAGCATACACTTCCAAAAACTAGAAGAGAGGAGTTTGATAGTGTTCATCATAAAAATGTTATTCTTCAGGCAACAGATATAATCTGATTCATATATTATGCATATATACAGGTAATTAAAATATAACCTTCACAAATATTGTAATTTGAGTGTGTGTGTGTGTGAGAGAGAGAGAGAGAGATTAATTTAGTGTTAACTTGTAGGGGTGGGTATGTGAGTGAGTACAGATGTGAGAAGGTGTTAGATCCACTGAAGCTGTAGTTACAGGTGATTGTAAGCATCCTACTGTGGGTGCTGGGAACTGAACTCAAGTTCCTTAGGAAAGTGGTTTTCTTTTTCTTTTTTTTTTCTTTTTTTTTTGATTTATGAAAGAACATCTTTTTAAATCCATGTATCCCCCTCCTCCCAATCCCTCCTAGTCATTGTTCAGCCTCCTCTGTCCCCTATCTCCTCCCCCAAAAGGGCAAGAAGTCCCAAGATAGGTCAGCTTAGCATGCACATTCACTCCAGGCAAGTCTAATTTTCTCATCCCAATATCAAGACTGGGTTAGGTGTTCCTCTGCATGGAATAGGCTCCCAAGTGCCACCCCACACACAGGAACACAGTCTGATTCCACCCCTCGAGACTCCACATACTGCTCATTCCAGTTGACAGTTGTCTACCTAACTCTTTTTCCTATGGTTTTCCAGTGTCTGTTCTTCATTTGCTGAGCTCCCCAGAGCTCCAACCAGCCATCACTGAGGCAGTTTTCCTCATAATCCCTATCCTCTTGTTCTTAAAGACTCTCCTCCCCCACTCTCACCAGTACCAAGAGCTCAGCCCAGTGCTCAGCTGTGGATCTCTGCCTCCACCTCTATTCATTGTTGGATATAGGTTCTGTGATGACACTTAGGGTGTTTATTCATTTGATTATAGGGACGTCCTGTTTAGGCACCCCCTTCACTGTTGGTTGGAGACCTAGCCAGGGACATCCTGTGAGTTCTTAGAAATTTCCCTAATACCCTGTCTTTTTCCAATCCCACATTCGCTTCCTCTATCAAGATCTCCATCTCTTTTTTTTCTCTCTCTTTGTTGTTCTTCCCAGTCAACCATGTCTTCCCATGATTCTGGCCTAGCCTTGAGGTTCAGCCCCACTCACAGCCCCACTGCTGCTTTGCCCCAAAGAAACACACAGAAGCTTATATTCATTTCATGCTGCTCAGCCTAGGGCCCAGGCGTACAACTAACTCCTTCATCTTAACTTAACCAATGATTCTTATAAAGCTATGTGGCTTGCTACCTTTTCTCAACAGCATTTTAACTTCTTTCCTCTGCCTTTGGCATCACTGCCCGTTCCCAGAATTTTCTTAGTCTGGTAGCCTTGCCCACACTTCCTGTCTGCCTCTGGTCAATCAGCATATTATTAAACCAGTAAGCGGGACAATTATTTACAATGTAATAACAGCATAATTCAACTACAAATGTCTTTCTGAATCTCTTGATTGAATTTATTTTGAAGTCTATTTTTTTTAGCTATTAGGATAGCTATATCAGCTTGCTTCTTAAATTCATGGGACTGGAAAGTCTTATTTTCAACCCTTTACTCTGAGGTAGTGTCTCTTGTATCCAACAGAAAGATGGATTCTGCTTTTGTATTCATTCTGTTAGCTTGGTTCTTTTTGTAGGGTAATTGAGCTCATTGATATTAACAGATATAATGACCAGTAATTCTTAATTCCTGTTATTTTGAAGAGGGTATGTATGTTTTTCTTTCTGTTCTTTGTAATTTTCTGCTGTGGGTTTGTGTATTGCGTGTGTTTTTCTGGCTATATTTAACTTTCCTCAGTTTGCGTTTTTCTTGTAGTGCTTTCTGTAGGGCTGGATTGTGGATTATTTAAGTTTGGTTTGTCATAAAATATCTTGTTTATTTTGTCTGTGGTGATTGAGAGTTTTGCTGGGTTTAGCAGTCTGGGCTGGTATCGGTGGTCTCTTAGTATCTGCATAAAGTCTGGCCAGGATTTTCTGGCCTTCATAGTCTCCACTGAGAAGGTGGGTGTTATCTGATAGGTCTGCCTTTATAAATTACTTGGCCATTTTTCTCTGCAGCTCTTAATATTTTTTTTTATTCTGTATGTTTAGTTTTTTATTATGTGGCAAGTGAACTTTTTAGGGTGTTCTGTTCTCTTTGGTGTCCTTTAAGCATCTTTTATTTTCATTTATTTTTTTAGGTTGGGAAAGTTTTCTTCTATGATTTACTGAAAAAGGTGAAAGAAAACATAGCTTAGATCAGGAGAAAGGAATGTATGATGTTAGTAATAAATTCTCTTATTATTTGAATTGTGCCAGCACAACTGATAGGGATCAGTCATGTGAAAGGATGCTGGAAAGTTGAAATGGAAGAAGATAGAAACTTACTCATTTATACTGAGTAAAAATACTCGTTGAACTAGAATCAAATTTTCTTAAGTCATGCTAAAAGAATATAGGCTGTTGCCCTCCTAATCCAGTCTTCCTCAGTTCTTACTTCAGCCTTGATAGCTTCTTACCTGGTTTTCTGTAGCCATTCTTACATCTTTTGTTTCATCTTTTGACATAATTTCCAGAATCCTTTCATGGCCTCTAGACATCTATGTGACAACTGAGTTATTGTAGCCTTTAAGGCATTTTCATGAAGTGCACCTGCCTGCTCTGTAGATCTGAAATCCTTCTTGTATAGTCATTCTCACATAGAATGTGCCAGAAGCTGTTGATGCTAAGATCCATTTCTTGCTCACCCCTGTGGAATTTTATTGTGTATTTTACATGGTGTTTCCTTCATATTAAAATACCACCCTAGTTGAATCTCAAGCAGGCAATCTTGACACCATGCTGTTGAGAAGCATTGTTTTAGATGAGAGGACAAGAATGTATTCCTACATTGAGGAAGCTTTTCTAAAACTCATTTGTGTCCGCTTTCTTTCCATGGTAAAGTTGGGGAACTCTCTCCACACAAAACCAGCATGTTCCTTCTGTCTATTACTAGCAGACCATTTTGTTTTGTGAAAATGCCACATCTTTTCTAATACCTTCAGACCAGTAGTGTTTTCTTGGTGTACTTTGTTGGTAGCCCACAACCATGGAAGTAACTTCTTGGTGTAATTTAGTGCCAAACAGGTAAATGGATAAGTTGAATTTTTATTTAAAAAGTGTAAAAATGGATACTGATACTTGCTTTAGAATTAGACTATCAACCTAGGATGTTTGATTATCAAACACTGAACTTCTTTTATGTTTATAAGCAAGTTTCATTTTAGATAAACTGTATTTAACATTTATATATCCAGGGACTATAAATATACATATAATATCTATAGAAGCATATAGATAGTACAAATATATAAAGTTTGTTTGCATAGCGGGATATAAGTTTGGTTATTATTATATAAATCACTGCACCTCACAATTAAAGTCATTCTAGAGGATATTTTTAAAATAAATTGTTTTGTTTTGTTTTGTTTTAGTCAGTGAGAAGGTAATGGTGATATTTGTATCTAAATTTTGGGGAAAATAAATTTTTATGCTGATTTCAAAATAATAATTTCTGCATTTCAAAATGAGATTTTAAACATTTCTTAGAGGCCTGTTTTAGAAAATTAAAGGTAAGGAAGATAAGTAATGTAATATTTTAAGCAATTTAGTACTAATTTTAGCAATTGTTGATAAGTATTCTCTTCTGAACTCAAAGGTGTTATACATACATGCATACCTTTTCTAGGGTAAACAGAAAGAATGTCAAAATTTGTTCCTCCTATAAACTCACTTGAATCAAACCAACTACTAAAATGAATTACTGATTTAATTATGGTTTCTTCTGGGATCCAGTTTTTCTTGATTAAATGGAAGATTATTTTAGATCAGAAGTCAATAAACTACAACTGGCTGATGGGATCCCAACTGTTGTTACTCTGCGAACTAAGAATGGCCAACAGTGACCTTTGTGATCCATAAACCTGAATTAATTACCACGTGATCTTCGTCAAATAATAAATAATAGGTGTTATTAAATAATTATACTGCTTAGAAACTTGGAAAATTTTTAGTTTCATAATTAAAATGTCAACTGGGTGGTGAGTGATGGTGCCCACCTTTAATCCTGGCAGACAGAGGAAGATATCTGAATTCCAGGACAGCCAGGGCTACACAGAGAAACCTGCCTTGAAAAAAAACAAAACAAGAACAACAAAAGAATTATTAAAATGTTTCAGTCTTTTAAAGTTTTTTCAGTGTTGCTTTAGGAGATCAACAGCTCAAGAAGTTAAGTTTTTATCAACTATCTTTTTATATTTGAAAACAAGCTTGAAAAACCTCCCCACCTCATATTCTTCTCTGGGATAATCAATGGGATAATCTGGGATATACCGTAATATCTTTGGGATTGATGTATTTTTTTAAACTTTATTTAAAAATTTACATATGTTCATTTGTTTTATTAGTAGTAATTTTAATATTATACTTTATTCATTTTAGATAGAGGCAGATTTGGGATATCCTGGTGGTAAAGCAAGAATTGTTCATAAGGAATCTGATATCATTACTGCCTTTGCTGTTAATAAAGTAAGTACATCGATAGATGTCTTTTCTATAACTCAGCTATTTATTCCTTGTTGAATATCTTACCAGTTTATTCAGTGAAAATACTCTACTACAGATTTACTTCCCATTTCTTAAATTATAATTTCAATAAGAATTTTCTTTTGTAAAACTGATATATATTTTGCTAATGTAGTTTTGTTATTATGTAATTTGGGAGATACAACTAATAACATATTTTATTACTATTCAGAAAACAGTGTCAAGTATTTGAATTCCAAGCAGTAACTTTAAAATATATACAAGATAATACATTAGTTAATCCAAAGAGGCGCTTTGTAAGGTCTTACATGAAATTGTTGGATGTGATTCTGTTGCTAGAATTTAAACTTCTGTGTTAGAAATACGGTGTGTGTTTACTTCATAGTCTTTAGTCTTCTGCTTAGCATTCTCATTAGAGCTGTCTGTAAAGTCCAGCAGAAGAGGTAGTCTTGAGTGTAACAGTCCAAAGATCAGCTTTGTCTCAGTCATATCCCACTTGAATTTCCACAAATTGTCATTAGCATAATTTCTGGTATCTTACTGTTTCTTTCTTTCTTTTTTCAATTTAGGAAGGTAGGATTATGGGTTTTCATGTATACCTAAAGGATACTTGAAGATAGTGTGTATGTACATATTTATTTTTTAATTTTACTGTATTACCCAGCCAGGCCATTTGTGGAACTCCTTGCCTTCAAGTGATCCTCCAGCTTTAGCCTCCAGCAGGCTATCAAGATGTGTGTGTCTTGTAACACTTAGAAATCCTTGGTTTTCATATTCTACACTCATCTTTGCAATTTTATCTAATGTGTTCTTTAGTTGTTCTGTCCTTACAGTTCCCTATATCCTTCATCTCATCTTCATAAACATCCCTGGACTGGTTATGTTTAGACCAGGCAGAACTGCAGTTAACCTCTTAGGCAGCAGATCCCAAGTTATAATATCTATATAGCTGTTAGTAGTGTGTATATGTGTGTGTGTACACATGAGTGCACAGGTACATAGATACACACACACACACAAATTACTATCCTCACCCTATAATATTTGCCTTCCCCTTATAAAAGTATGAGTAACTAGAAATAGTCATTCACATATATGATATCTGCTCTTCACTTGTATAAATATATTGCACAAGTATTTCTCTACATTTGTTATTGTATTTTTACATTCTTCCAAAACTTGTAGCTCACAAACAGTTTCTTTTGCTTTACATTTTATGTTTTAAAATGGCCTTAAGATTGAGCTTTTCCCCATTTATTTCATTGAGTGTTGTTTGTATCAAGAACTGAATGGTCTGAGATTGTATCTTATATCCAAGCTAACAAGTTAAAATTTAGTTTACTGATGCTGTTTGATAACACAAAAATCCAATTTTACTGACAAGGGACAGATAATTCATATCTAGCAGCATAAAAAGTCACTATAAGATGCATCTTTTCACACTAGGTTTTTGGGCTACAGTGACTAGTTTCTTTCCAGCTCCCGCAGAGTGACAGAAACAGGACAGTAGTGCCTGCATGTGCAGTGGGCTGTATTACCAGATCACTGATTACAAAGACCCAGCTGGTTTCCTAAGTGACTGCAACAGGTGTGAGCTGCTGCACCCAACTGCTATGCGTTTTTGTTGTTGTTGTACAAATGTTAGGATAATCAAAGTCATTTAGAAGAGTAGAGAAGCAGTCTGGAAAGAGAAATGAAGAGTAGCTCATGCATTTTCATTTCTAGTTGGCTTTTTGTTAGGTATACTAGAATTCCTAGTACATAAACATATCTCTTCAGTTCAAGCTTAAGATTATTTTACTAAAAATTTTATTATTAAAGATAGTTTAAGGGGCTGGAGAGATAGCTCAGTAGTTAAGAGTACAGGCTGCTCTTCCGGAGGACTGAGCTTTAATTTCTGGCACCCACTTAGCAGCTTACAACTGTCTTTAACTCCAGTTCCAGAAGTTCCAACTCCCTCACATGTAGGCAAAGCACCACAAAAAAATTAAAAATTAAAACATTTTTTAAAAGTTTATTTAAAATACTAATTGTTAAGAATGCTTTTGTGCATGTTATTAGAGATTTTTTTTAGAAATAGCCCCTATACCCTTGGGGTTTTTAATGTAAAAGTTAACATGATTTATTTTTCAGGCAAATAGAAATTGCATAGCAATTGCTTCTAGCCATGATGTACAAGAACTGGATGTTTCTGGAATTCTAGCCACACAGATCTACACATGGGTGGATGATGATGCAGAAATAGAAGCCAAAGGGTAGGTATTGTTATGCTTTGTCATATGATATGAGTGACTGGGTCCACTAAAGTGTAACTGTGAACAGTCTTCTTAGGAGTCTTGAATGTCCTCTTGTTGCAGCAGGCACCACTTGGTCTCACAGCAGTGCTCATAATTGTAGGCAGAGCACACACTGCTGTGACTAGGGGTAGGTAGGTAAGTAAGGGATGACAGTGGCTTCTAGAGAGTTAGAGGAAAGAAAGAGTAAAGAAAGTGGAAATTTTTCAGAAATGAAAGTTGTTAAAGCTGGAGAAAATTAACTTAAAAAGAAATATAGTGTTTAAATTTTCACGTGTAAAAAAGACTGCATGGTGGTGGTGCACACCTTTAATCCCAGCATTCAAGAAGCAGAGGCAGGCAGATCTGTTAGTTTGAGACCAGATTATTTGATCTGCAGAATGAGTCCCAGGACAGGCTCTAGAAAAATCAAGAGAAAAGAGAAAATGAAGAACTGATAGTCTGTTTTCATTTTAGTTGATGTTGCTTTGTAGATCAGAAGACTTCTTGGTGATACATGCTCGTGATGATTTAACGGCTGTCCAAGGTTCAACTCCATATACACACAGCAACCCTGGCACTCCAATTAATATGCCATGGCTTGGAAGTACACAGACGGGTAGAGGAGCATCTGTGGTATGTAGACTTAAAGACACTGAGGTTTACACTTGGCTGTTCTGTTTTTTTCCCCCCTTAGGTTAATACATAAAGAGTGATCAAAAACTTTTTTATTCCTTAATTTTTATTTGTCTTATATGCTTGAATTTTAAGTTTTAATAATTAAGGATGATGTTTTCTTTAAAATAATTATATATTTTTTAAAATATATTTTGACCCAGTGTGGTTGGGCACCCCTTCTGATCCAGCACTTTAGAGTCATTGGCAGAAAGGTCTCTGTGAGGCATGCCTAATCTATATAGCAGGTTTTTGGACAGCCACAGCTACATAGAGAGAACCTATCTCAAAATTAAATGAAATGTACTTTGTAAAAAATGTAAAAACTGCATTATAATGAATGACCATTTGAAGCTGTGAGCCATTTGTAAGCCATGCACTCTGAAGCTGATGTTGTAAGAATGAGGTTAAGTTGTTCCTTTTTCTATTTGCAGTGTTGAAGTTTAAAATAAGGATTTCGTGTTTGTCAGTCAGTCACTATTCTTGAGTTCTAGTCCCAGCCCTACATTTTTCCCTGTGTAGGAAAAAAAAATCACAATGTTTTGCAGCACATGAAAATTATATTAAGTTAGATTTTTGTATCTGTTGGTAAGGTTTTATAATAACTCATCTGTGGCCAATTTTTGCAATTATGTGGGTCCTGTTCTCACTCTGCAGTATTAGAACTTATTGTCTGCAAAAGACACTATGCTGTGCTCAGAAAATCCAAGATGTTTATCTAACTCTTGTACAGAGATATACTTAACCCTGTTCTAGATAATATCCTTTACTAGATATCAATTAAACACTATTCATTTTGAGTATGACATTTTGTAATGCTGTGAGACATAGTCTTTTAAGAAAAACTGCAAAATTTCAAATTGAGTAAAATAAGTTTGTAGTGGTACAGCACTACAGCCCTTTAATTAATTTCTAATTGTTATGGATTTCTTTGTTTTCTTTCTGTTTCTGTTCTGTTTCCTTTGCTAGCCTGGCATTTGTTCAAGTGAGGACTTGGGCATCATTAATAAGCCTTTTTTTCATGATTTATTATTATTATTATTATTATGAACAAAGAAGTCACACTTTTTAACCTTGTATATCCTTATTCAAGGTCCCTTCCCCCTCCCACCACATCAAGTCATTCTTTCTTCTCCACAAATCCCCATCCCCTCCCTGGGCAGGGAGCAGACAGTCCTATGGTCCCAGTGACCCAATATTGCTTAGTTCAGTCTCCACTCCTGGCAGATCCAGTTTTCTCCCCCCTCCCTCAAGAGTGAGTCGGGTGTTCCACTAGGGGGAGTTGGATCCAAGGAGTCAGTCCAGGGTGTTTCTGATCCTGAGCTGTTCAGTAGTTGTGGTTTGCAGCTTGGGCATGCTTTGCTTTTTACTTGTTTGTTTGTTTGTTTGTTTAGAGTCCACTAATGAGTGAGTACATCCTCTGCTTATCTTTCTGAGTTTGTGATACCTCGCTCAGGAGGATATTCTCCAAATCCATCCATTTGCTTGCGAATTTTAGGATATCATTTTTTCTTACTGCTGAGTAGTATTCCATTGTGTAGCTGTACCACAGTTTGTTAATCCATTCTTCAGTTGAGGGACATCTAGGTTGTTTCCAGGTTCTTGCTATTACAAATAATGCTGCTATGAACATAGTTGAGCTAATGCCTTTGGAGTGTGACTGTGCATCTTTAGAGTATACGCCCAGAAGTGGTATTTCTGTGTCCTTTATGAGATTGATTCTCAATTTTCTGAGAAACTGCCATACTGCATTTCAAAGTGGCTGAACAAGCTTACCACAAAATTCTTCCAAGGAACTGCTATGGCTGATAAGCACTCAAAGAAATCAGTAGCCTTTCTATACACTAGAGATAGAAGAGCTGAAAAAGAAATAAGGGAAACATTACCCTTCATAATAGCTGCAAATAGTATTAAATACCTTGGAGTAACTATAACCAAAGAAGTAACAGACCTATTTGACAAAAATTTTAAAACACTGAAGAAAGAAATTGAAGAGGATATCAGAAAATGGAAAGCTCTCCCATGTTCCTGGATTGG